>JAECUM010075379.1:0-18946 GCA_016617855.1 Megalonaias nervosa | reverse complement strand
TGTACACATCAACCTTCACTTGCAGAAAGCCAACTTTGATCACTCTGGGTACTGTTGGCTTGTTGAAGGTGAGTATAATGGTGTTGGTGTCCTGCAGGTTGTTGTTACGTTTAATACGTATTCTACGGACTGCAGTGACACCTTCGTTTTTCATCCTTTCAATGATATCCGTGTCGCTGACTCCAGCCAAGTCACGACAGCGAATCACGCCTTTGGACGAATTGAGTGTTGTGTGGGCGAACGAGGTCACTGGAATATCGAAAAAGGTTCTCATTTTCTTGAGGTTTTCTGTTTGACCTCGTCGCTCACACTCGACAAGTAGGCAGCCCGATTTTAACTTTTTAACACCTTTTGGTGTACCAATCAATCCCATAATTGTTTTTCGATAACGAACGGAGAGAGTACATTAAGCGGTTTTGTGTCATCTTTAGACTGTATAACCATGAAGTGTGGAAATGAATCCACACCACATGGTTCGTCATCCGGGTCAGATCCTGTCTTGGTACGCTTCGGTGGATTTTTTTTGGAGTTTTCCATTTTTTTTTTTTTTAGGACTTCAGCACCGGTGCTCCCCACCCACCATGGAGTCCAACAAGGGGACACTTTTCAAGTTTCAGGGATACACGGGTGTTATACTGAGTCGGTAAAATTACCTCCCGATTGACCCGTTAAGTCAACGCCTTCTAGGAAGTCTTCTAAGACTTAGGAAAGGGAAAGTTAAAGGGATAGAATGTATGGGCAACGGTGGTATCAAGAGAGATACAAGGAAAAAGATAAAGAAAGTAAGCAAGTAAATAAAGACCTCCTTGGGCTCGGCATGACCAGCCGAGTTGTCGAGACCGGGCCCATCCCGACCACCCGTCTAGAAGAAGTAGAAGCCAAAGTAGTGTGTTGCATTGGAAAGCCTCTGCTCAACTACCAGGATCCTTTCCTACCCCGACACGGGTCGCAACCCACGGCAAACTGGTTGCCTCTACTTAGTCGCCTCTTACGACACGTAGCGAGGCATGGCGGGCCAATTCTACAACCCCGGACCCTCAGGGGGCCAGTCAAAGCAGGTCGTTCTGACATGCTGACAGTCATGGCTACTTAAACATATATATGTAATGATTGTTATATTTTGAGAAACACTTTAGTGCATTTGACTCTCAGAATACTGACTCAAGTTTCAGGTGTTTCGATATTTGTTTATTTTATCTAGAGTTCATATCTATTAATGCATCTAGATTATTCAGTAAAGCCTTGATCAACCATTTATCCATTTATAATTATTTATTTGTCCTCCGATGAGTTTGGATTAATGATTAATGATTAATGATTAATGAAGACTTTACTAAATAATCTAGATTCATTAATAGATATGAACTCTTGATAAATCAACTTATTGCAGAATGTGAGAAATATTGTGTTTTAAGAGCATCTGGCACTTTTAGGCACACACAGTTAGCAGCATTGTATCGTGGCATCCTCTCTTCATCTGTCGCAGGTTAGCTTGTTAGCATGAATATTCAAGATCGCCTGACATGGGCAAACGAAATTTAATAGGCATGTTTGTATTCATATGTTGATAACCTGGTTCAATTTTCAATCGATCTGAGTCCTTTTCTTGGTGTTGGAGGATTTTAATGCTTTCCTAACTGATCACACAACATACAACATTCTTTGGCCCGTCTAGGAAATATTACTACGAGAACGAATGTCATGAACGGTGTTATGTATATGTAATTTAATTATTTGTTTGTTAGTTTTAATTTTTTTATTTCATTCCATTACATGTTATTGTAACGATAACTTTGTCTACTGGATTTGATTTTTTTTAGAAATTCATTTCAGTTCTGTTTGACCTGATAAACAACCAGTAGTTGAAAAATTGTATCTAGTTTCTGAAATCAATTCAGAAATCAGATGGAGATCTAGTAAACAACGTTTTTACTTTATTCATTCTAAGAGTAAGATTCGTTGAGTGGAATCAAAGCCATACCTAGAGTAGAAATAATTAACATGTACAAAATATTCTACGTCGTTCTAGTATGTGACCACATGACCCTCATTCGGGAATCTGTTTTGCCTGTTTTGCGTCTTAACTTACTGTATAACCGTTTTCTTGAGAAGAACTAGCCAGTTGGGCTTTAAATCTCAGACACGTAAAGGTGTTTTGTTTTGACCAGTTTGAGTTGAATTTCTATTTTATGGAATTATTGATTCTTTCCCTGGAAAATAATTGTGCACATACAGAAATTCTTGGGCAAGGAAATTTATCAATATTTATTCAGAAATTCTAAACTGGAATATTATTTTCTGTGATTCAACAAGGAACTGATGACACTTTGAAGGTCACGACATAAGTCATCGCGCTCCATTTTGATTTCATCGGGACTCGAACACAGATTCATTGAGGACTTTTCATTGACAGGACTTCCATTTTGGATTTAATTCGAAAACCGTAAGTCCTTTTTCTCAATTTTACTTTGGTCTTCTAGGAAAATAAATTATTTTGTTAAATTTTACAAAGTTTGTTGTCTTCACTCTCTTTTGTTACTTTTGTACGAGCCTAGACACGTAACAACGGTGTCTGTGTATTTCTCCACTTTCTTAATTTATTTCCACCAGATAATATTTCCTTTCATCTCTTTCCTGAGATTTAGTGATTCTTCTTCAATCAGCAGTAAGTACTGCACTAATATGATACGACTAATTTTGAAGTTGGCATACTTAAAAAAGCAATAAAACATGAGCTTTAATGAGTTTTTCTTCAGATATAAGAAAACATTAAATAACCATATTTTACAAGAGATACAAACAGAGGAATAATACATACACATGAGACAGTTCACATTTTAATGCTTGGGATATCTGACCTACATTCATGTCTAAAATTTTATTTATGGCATTGAAAACAAATCAAATTGTCCAAACGTTGGGAGAGCAAACTTATTCAGTATTATACAGTCAACTCAATTTCTTGAAGAATTCCAACCAAGATTTTATATACGTGCATTCAACTGCATTTAGTATTCAATATGGACTCCTAACAGTTTCACAAGTTCTTCAGTTTCTGACGACATAGCTTTAAGTTTTGCACGTGCCTTATATCGTATGTCGTTTTACCCACAGCTAATGCTTGAATCATTTCAGGATTAGTTTGTATTTTGTTCACATCAATCTAGTTGATGAAAACGGTTGTCCATTTTCCTTTGTGTTAATCAAAATATCAAAGTCCGGAAAGAAAACAGACAGATTGTTGAAATCAGCACCGTAACAAAGGGAACCATTTTTATTAAAGTAAAAATAGATAATTGATAAAGGGTTAAAAATCCAGTGAAATGAAAATACAACAATAACAGATCCAATGTAACTAAGATAATACAATGTTAAAACAGTAATCAAAAGACCCTAAATATTCAGTTTTTAACATTTTAGCTTCAACCACCTAAATAAAATGCAATCTGTCCATGTAGAAACTAAAGAGAAAAAAACAACAATCAGATTCAAGCATTTGACATGCTGTATCAATCCAACGTCTTGTTCACAGATCCAGCCATTGGTTTTCCCAAACATATAGATTATAATGCTGTTATTTACCTATAAGTATGCAGACCCAGCGTTGCATATGATTGTAATACCATTCAATAAGAAATCTTGATGTATATCAGTCTATAACAAACCCTAATGTATATCAGTTAATATGAATAGCCGCGGGTTCCACGTGCCCTGACTATATGCACTATCCTTCCTGCCTGCCTCCTCTTGTCTTTCCGGCTCTATGTCTGACTTCTGCCCTTCACCTGTCATGTTTGCTATATTTTTGTCAAAGCTATGCCCAGGTTCTTATATTTTTGGGACGGTACCTTTCCTATCGCCAAGTATGTGATTGTCATATATCCGAATTCGAACGTAGTCCCAGAGACATCACGATGTGAAAAACATATCGTTTCCTCCCCTCAAGTTATTAGTTCATTCCCTCAAGTTGTTAATTTATTCCCTCTAATTAATATTTCGCTCGATAAAATACAGAATTTGTTTTATTATGTTCCCACTAGTTATAATTCGTCCCACTAATCTAGCAATTAGTCTCCCCAAAATAACATTTCGTTCTCTTAAATTATTACTTCGTTCTCTCAAATTAAAAATTCGTTGCTTAAATTAATTTTCTTCCCTCCAACTCATAATTTCATTCTCCCAAGTTAATATTTCGTTCCTAGAAAATAATATTCTTTTCCCTCATATTGATATCTTCCTTCCCTCAAAATATTAGTTCCCTCAAATTATAATTGCTTATACACAAACAGCGAATTAGTCTGCAGAGTAACGTGGCGGTAGACACGACAGGTAACTTAGTTAACATAATGAATGTAAATTGAATGCGTGCATTGTAAATAGTTTTACATTTTGTGATAGCTTTTTAAAAAATGTTTCCTTCACTTTTACTTGCCAAACATCTGGCCAGTCATGGTAAATTTCGAGAAGAAGCTCTATTTTGGATTTTAAATATATTTCTGCCATAGTCAACTGCTTTTTCCCGACGTGTCCCACTATTTCCTGCTTAATTTGTTTTTCTGCATAATTCTGTTAATTTCCGTTTTTAAGTTAATTTTTCCTGATTATTCTGTAAAGCTCTGGGGCTCTGTAGGTAAGGTGTTTGTACGTATGTTCGTTTACATCATTTTTGTTTGCCTCTGCGTCCACGTTTTCATTTTCCGGAATGTAGACGTGTGATGCAATCCATACGAATTAGACTATCTTGTTTTGTTGCACTATTTGTTGTAAAAGGTTACTTTCGTGGTTGATCATACTTTGTCGACATTTTGAATGGTCGGAGGTCAAGGAATTGCTCAGAATTTCATCAACTGCAAATATATATGTGTGATGTAACATTCGTAAATGACAACGACGTCAAAATAACGGAGGCAGGGAACAATTCTGCAACTGTGCCACTCTCACATCACTGTAGTAAATCGCATAATAGAGCAATCTTTATTCGAAATTTCTTGTGAAATTGACTTGTAGATAGAATTGATGCATAGGTAGATTCACCACAGTTACCTTGTGGTCAGTATCATTAGCACTCAACCAATCTACGATTATATCAGGTCGCATTCTTTCTACATGTTTCATGTCGTAATTAAGCATGTTAGGAAGAGTGCAGCCTCAGAGCCTTGTAAACACTTAAGCATGTTGTCTCCTTTAGCCTAAGTTCAGTTTGGGCGCTACTATCTACTCCTAATAGTGTAATCTTGCACAGAATCTGTGATCGCAAATCAGTGATAAGAGAGCTATCTGAATGTCCTTAACAAATCACCATACTACGGGCTACTTGGTCCCCTTTGTTCAAAATTCAAGCCTCCTTTCTGCGTGACACGAAGCGTAAGCACGTTCTCATAAATAAATGTTCTTACGTAGACGTAACCGGTCGAATAAACAAGAGGTATTTTTTTTATCTTCTTATAATACGTATCTTGACACCTACTAATAATGTCTGCTTTCTGAAAATTGAGGTGCTGCGGTAGTTTAGCTGGTAGAGCGTCGAACCCGCATTTTAAAGGTCCTGCTTTCGTTACACAATCAGCCTAACCCGGTTGCCTCCGTGTGTCCTTGCAATAAAGTCTTTGCATCCAAAATCAAACCAAACAACCTGCTAATATTGAGAGAACATTTCTTTTCTTACTTTGTGTAGGGGCAACATTCACTCGTTAATAAAATTCAATGATACGTGTACCAAACCATCAGCGGAAGTAGCACTGAATGTGCTAAACTGACTGGGATGTGATTTGTCTTTAAATTGTATTCATGCCGTTAAAGCAACCTGTTAAAGACATGAGAATTTTTATTCAAAATACATTTGACTAGTTACTTGCAAGTGTTTTTGACTGATTTGGTAAGGTAGCAGCACAGAAGAAGCGTTTTGGTTTACAACAGGTACAATGGCGCATAAAATGGCGGGCGTCGGTCATTTTCTATTCTAGCTCACGACTCACAACTCTTTTCACAAATCCACAAAATCAGGCCAGGTCCTATGAAACAACATCACTTCTCTGTTGTTTGGGAACATATCCTGAAATACAATTTTATAGTATCCTTGCTGAAACTATTTTTTATTTAAAAATTGAAGGTATTCTCTGTTAATCAACGCTGGTCATTCACCAGCAAATCCCACAATGCAATCCTAAATAGTAAACATCCGCTTTCTTTTCTCCTTTTGGGACTTGATAGATATAAGTTAAAACATGTTACACTCCATTAGCTTATCTTTTATCACCATTACCCTCATCATGCACAAAATATTTACCCTGACGTTCCCAGCAGATGACAATAATAATGCACAACCAGTACTGATTCGGGATCGCCCAAAATTATCGCTCTCCACCCATCTCATTATAACTCTAAAAATAACAATGTCGAAGACAAAAGGACCCGTCTGTAGGAACAAACTCGTTCTCCTCTATCTATGTAGCCTTTTGTTAACTGAGTCATATGCACCAGAACCAAATCCGGGCCCAAGAACCATCAAGTTTTCTTGCGGGGTCTGCAACAAAGCCTGTAAATGGACAACACCTTGTGTGTGCTGTGACTCATGCGAAGTATGGTATCATCAAGAGTGTATGGGTATGCCAGATGCCGTGTTCAAAATTCTCCACAATGTAAGCTGGGAATGTATTCAGTGTGGTTTGCCAAACTTCTCCACTGGAATATTTGACACTTTTATCTTCGATACCAGTAACAGTTACCAATGCCTTAGTGACAGTACCCAAGCAGACAGTGAGATAAGTTTTAACAACCCAACTGCTACTTCATCTCCACACAAGCAGAGAAGCACCTCTACAACACATGGTCCCACTGGAATTAGAATTGACTTGCCCATGAGAATCCTAGTAATTAATTGTCAATCTATAAAGGGGCCTGGAAAGAAGGGACTACTAAGCAATATGATCTCCTCTACCAAAGCAAACATTGTTATTTGTTCAGAATCATGGCTACACAGCGACATAAATTCATCTGAAGTATTCCATGCAAATTTCAGGTCCTACTGCAAAGATCGTCCAGAGGGATTCCATGGGGGTGGTGTATTTGTCGTAGTATCAGACCAGTATTCCAGCTGCGAGCCAGAAGAACTTAAGGCAGATTATAACTTTGAGTTAGTTTGGGCCAAAATCAAGGTTAAAGGGGCATCAGACCTATATGTTGGTGCCTTCTGCAAACCTCCATCCTTAACCGAACTAAACTACCTAGATCAGCTTCACCAATGCCTTACAAGAATCCCACGAGGTGCGCACGTATGGCTAGGAGGAGACTTCAACCTGGCAGATATTGACTGGGAAAATGAGTGTCCAATACCACAAGCCACAAACAATGCCCAATGCCAACAGCTACTAAATATCGTAAAGGACTCATTCCTGGAACAGGTTGTAAATGCATCAACATGTGTAACTGAATTTACTTCAAATCTGCTTGATCTGTTCATCACAAACAACAAAACACTAATTAACAAGTGTGATGTCATACCAGGAATTGCTGACCATGAAGCAGTCTACATAGAGTCCAGCCTACGACAAATGAAAGTGAAGAAAGCAGCCCGTAAAGTCTTCCAATACAGGAATGCAGACTATGCTCAAATACATGAAGAATTGAAGTCATCACAAGAATCATTCATACGTGAAACAGATAACCTTTCTGCAAATGACACATGGAAAATGTTTGAGGAGAACATCAAACGGTTAATGGATAAATTTATACCATCTAAGATCTTATCTGGAAACAAAACAAACAAGCCTTGGATAGACACAATCATTAGAGCCCAACACAGAAGACGGAACAAATTGTTTGCAAGACAGAAAACAACAGGAAAAACAAGAGATCAGAAACTATACAAAGAAGCAAAAGCAAGATCAAAACGCTTGGAACGGCAGGCCTACTGGAGATATATTGAAAACGTGATAGAAGTTGGTAATCCAAATCAAGAACAACAACCAAACAAGCAGAAGAGATTTTGGAACTACATTAAGTCCTTACGTAGAGACAACTGTGGTGTGGCACCACTCAAGGAACACGGGAAACTACATTCAGAGGCATCCGACAAGGCTAACATACCGAATCGTCTATACCAGTCAGTCTTCACACAAGAGGATAAGAGTGATCTACCATGGAGATTGTTTCTGGTATTTGGTGTCCTTGTTGTTTCTGGTTTTTGGAATACTTGTTGTTTTTTCTGTTGGATTCACATGCATTCATGTATGATATATTGCAAAATGAACTCAAAATCAAGGGGTATAGAAGGCCGTGATCTTTATCAGTGACTGCGGTCTAAACCCTGTTCTTTACCATTATAACCAGTAAAATTTATAGCTGACACACTGTGCAGTGATGTGAAAAGTACAAGCCTCATTCTGTTTCGATATTTTTTATACGTCTCGTGGTATATCAATTATTCGGTGTATTTACTATAATACTACATGTAAGATTATTAACGACATTATCAAAGTTCGATTTTGCAAAGATTTAAATTATTATTTATACCAGGGAACGACTGATCGAGAGCTACGATATGGTAAATTTATCTAAAGACCTATAAACTCTTAGCGATTGCTACGTCTAATTTTAGTTCCTTCGTTAAGACGGAAAAAAAATGCGACAGAATATGAGAGAGAGAGAGGATGCACACAATCATACAGACACCACACACACGCACACACAAAAACACATACTAGACAATTACACGTAACCTGAATTCAAGAGGTTATGACAAACTTCTCAATCAAACATGGATCATATTTCAGTTTCAGACCATATCTAGGTCCATATACGTTTGATGCCAATCTATGTCTCAGACCCTATGAAGGTCCAAAACTTTTCATGCTAAACTATGTCTCAGACCTTACCTAGGTCTAAATACGTTTCGTACTAATCTATTTGTAGTTTCGTTTAGAATGCTTATTTACTTTGACAGCTTTTAGCAAACCCAAAATTTGTCACCTAATATTTTTGGTCTTCAGACTCTAGAAGAGGCTTTAGCACTGTCATATTTTGACGAAAAAAAGAAATTGAAGTGAAATGGGGACCACCTTTATATTAGACCCAATACTCAATTTTATTTCAAATCATTTATTATTTTGTGCTGTTGTTGCTTTTCAAGCCATTGAGTGTGAACGATATTTGGAGATATGGCCGGATATGTCTTCCAAAATTTATTGTAGGCCTGCGTTATCACAGGATAATGAAAAGTACTCAGATTCATGTGTGTGTGTGTGTGTGTGTGTGTGTGTGTGTGTGTATTTGATTTGGATTTTTAACATAGCATTAACAATTTTTCAGTCATATCGCTACGATGTCTGCAGTGTAACAGTTTATTGTGATGTCCTGCACTGGGGCAACATGCCGCAGACATGGAGCATGATATCCCACCTGATCACATTATCCTGACACCAGGCCGACATGTCCTAACACTAACGCAGCTGTTAGTACCAGTTTTATAAGTCTTTGGTATGACTCGGCCGGATTTCTAACCTGTGACTTTCCGCATCCGAGGCGGACACTCTAACCACTAGGCCACCGGAGCGGTCTTCAGATTCCTATCATTGCATATTTCTTTCTAATTGTTGGACAACAAGAAAGAATAATATTTTCAGCGGTAATCAAAAGAACGTTTGCTTATGATAAGTATCTAACCATGTTGACCCGTTTGTCTGTATGTGCGTATGTATACTAATAATTAATGAATATAGCAATATGTCTGCTGAAGCGGGAAATTGGTCTTTTCACCTTATCATGCAATTATATTATATCTCAGTCTAACAGGTGATGATTATGATGGTGGTGATTGTAGTGGTAATACGCATGAGAAGGATAATAACTGTGATAATCACTTTTATTGATATTCAAGGCAACAGGTGTTCCAATAACGCATATGATTTAAATATGAAAACTATCATTAGTGGGCAGCAAGAGGGTATGATTATTCTTAAATATACAACGTTTGCATTTCTTCTATGTATGGTACCTCATACTAGTTTAGTCATCGACGTGATGCATTATAACATTTCGTACTGGTGTGTGTGCTTGCGTTTATGTCATCGAGAAACATGCTATGTCACGACGAAACATTTAATTAGAAATTTTCTTACTTCTTCAAGGAATATCGCACAACTATATAAATAGCGCGGCTTCGAATGCAAAGGTTGGTCCAAGAACATTGGTAAAGGCAATCTGGTTAGTTGTGTTCACACACACACACACACACACACACACACGGGGAACCAAGAGTAAAATCTATTTCCTATGTATATGTTATAAAATTACGTATTTCTGCCTTCATTGTTTTATAAAATTATGTGAAGTATCCTAATATGATGAACATTTTCGAGGTTTAACGCCATTTCACAGACCAATATACGTTATATATTGCGGCCAGTATAACCGGGGGAGGAAGAACTCTGAAAAAAAACCGGGTAGAACCAGCGATGTATGGGAAGCTACTGACATGTTTTCTCATATACCCACATTGGCCGATACTGAGACTCGAACCCACGCGGACAGGTCAGATGGCAGTGATCGATAAAGGTGTGCGCTTTAGACCAATCAGCCGCCCAGGGCCAACTACAAAAGAGGTATATTCAACACTTTCCTAAGCAGGCACAAAATTAACATACAAAAAATGCTCTGTTTCCTTAACAAGTGGTTGCCCCAAATGAAAGTCTAAGAAACTGTCCAATTCTATTATTTGCAAAATATTAGCTTCATAAATATGGTAATTCGTTAATAAAATTCCGAAAAACTCACGATTATGGAAATATATTTTATTTAGTTTCGAAACGTTAGCATATTTACAATCTTTCCGGCACAGCCATATTTTAGAAATAACTCCTAGGAATTATAAGAAATGCACAACACGATTCCAAATGGTTCGTTGCGTCCTAGGTCGCCTTTTGCTCACCGCTGTACCATGAACTCTACAGCTAAGGATTTTGTTTAAGTGAAATATTTTCAAATATTCAAGTAAAATCAGCGTCTGGCATATATGACAAGTAAGTCAACTGTCACAGGAACACTATAATTACGAGTTTCAAAAGTATAATTCATGTAAACACAAACCAACTTGATCATTGTCACAGACAGTATCTACTGTAATGGCGGCCGGCACTGAAATTGAGTATTCAATCAAATACCTAACGTGGACAAACGACCCATTAATAAGCCAAACAGTTGTTTTGGTAAGTAAGTCAGAGTTAGTGATACAACGTTTGATGTTAGTTAAGTCAAATGTTATATGAGAGATCTAGTTAATTAAGTGTTAGTTTAGAAGTCAGTCAATCGGACAGTCTGGTAGTTGGTAAATAGATGAGTGCGCTATTCAGCAATATAAATCATCTCGTCAATCAGACAGTAGATTGGATTGCTCCTCCTTTAGTCCTTAAGCTCAATCACAAATGTCGATTTTCAGCTCGAATCCTTCAGTCTCATATCAATGATATTTATCTGAATTATTCTTGACTCAGGCTCTAGTTCAAAAACCGATGCGGTTTGAACTTTTCTTAAATCTCAAACTCAGTCTCAACTAAAGAGAAACCGAATTGGCGGTCTCGAATCTTTTCGCCTTAACAAAGAGACTATCATCAGCTGGCATGTGAACTCGATAAAAACGTCAGATGGGCTCCTAATTAATCCACATAAATTCAGCTTGCCTAAAAATTAAAATGCGGCTCCAAAAATGCATCTTGTCGGATGCCTCCTACTTATCTAATTTAGATAATTTGAAAGAAATCTTCTCTCCCGCATCAATTGGACGTTTAGTTTATATATCTGAGAAAGAAGTTTAATGAGGTCAAAAGGGATAATTGGAAAACATTGGATTTGTAGATAGTTAAGTAAATTTGTAGAATCTTTAACAAGTCAATATTTTCCCTTGTCGCTGCTGGTCTGTCGGTTTAGATAGTGTAATGGCTGCTACAATAAACACAATTATTGAACAATAATAGTAACATAATAATAATGGTAACAATAACATTTTCAATCAGTATTTAAGACCGGATGGGTCATATTCAGTTCATACTATGAATTATATAACACAATATGGCCTAGATCTTTACTTTAACTTGTCCGTCATATATATATATATATATATATATATATATATATATATATATATATATATATATAGAGAGAGAGAGAGAGAGAGAGAGAGAGAGAGAGAGAGAGAGAGAGAGAAATGATGACTCCTCTTTTTTTCACTCACATGCAAGCTATTGTTTATTCCGTGTATAATTTGTCGGATTTCTTATGAACTGACTTCTTTTTGTCATGTGATCAAAAGAATTTAGATTTGCGTTCATTTCAAATAAAATTGATGAAACTTATGGGGAGCCATTTAATTATTGTTCTCGCCAAAGGCTCGACAATCATCGACAGTATTCTACTCGTTCATAATTTTATTGCATGGTCTTCAGTCTCACTGCTCAGTCCCGAAATGTGAAGATATAAGATTTCATGTGAATGGCTGATAAATTTTATTGATAATGGTAATAACATAGGGCACCAAACAATGGCCCCTAAGCGGTCGCTGTCAGATCTTCATGCAGGACAGTTGAGATCTGATTTTAATCAGTTTGCAAGCATACACACATTATAACCTGTCCGTTGTATGTGTAATGTAGGCGGTGCTTAAATTTGTCATGAGTTGCTTCCTAGACATTACATCGTAACATTTCGATTATTTTCAATCTCGATCTCAAAAGCTTTATGAGTTAAATGCCTGTTTCTATCAATGAACTGAACAATTAAACTCGAATAATAAAATAGTTATATTTAGCTTCGAATGTGGTATTTTTGTAAGTGCAAATTTACGTCTATCAAGCAAATAAAGGTCCACAACCAACTCTTGAATATAACATGTGTGATGAACAAGGAACTTTGTCATTTGTTTTAACCTAACTTTCAGGGACGCTGCTGTCAATAGGTGAGAAACTCAGATAAACCTGCTGACTTGAAAATTCAGTTTCTCTCTGGAAACCATGATGATGTTTACCCATTTGATGGACGTGGTAATACATTATACCAATACATGCGTTTCGCGTATATCCCCCCCCCCTCTCTCTCTCTCTCTCTCTCTCTCTCTCTCTCTCTCTCTCTCTCTCTCTTTCGCATGGACAGAGAGTATTTTCCTTATCGTTTCTCTTCTTTTCTTCATTTCTTTAACTTGGACATTTTTTAAGTAACTCAGCCGGCATAATGTATAAAGCAAACATTGTTGAAAGGACACTTTTCTCGACACAGATTGGAGATGATACGCATACTCGTATTCTCAACAGGAGTTACCAAAATTTACTTTGGCTTGAGTATACACCTTGACATTGGCAAATTTTATTTAGTTTAGTATGAACACGTTCACACTAGCTCAGTTATGAACCCATCCCGATTGAATGAGTGGATTTTGTTTCAGTCTGGATGAAATATTGTTACAAATGGGTTTAACACCTTCAGTATATAAGTGTAATTCATTATCGTTGTTTGCTCCTCGTACATACGAATGAATGCTTGTGCAAAGATAGAAAAATAAATTCAGGGAGGGAGGGAGGGATAGGAAAATAGAATGAAGCGGGTATTGAAATTATATTTATGCAACTTTCTTAGTAGCAAAGAAAGTATATTTGGACATATAACTAAGACGTGTGTTTTGGGGCTTGGTCGATAGATAAGCGTACATACGTAGACGATGGGTGTGTTGGGGTAACCCACCGTAGGGTCTCAGTCGTCAAATATTCTGGAGGTTCCATTCCATGTCAGCAAATTACTGACTATATACCACTTGGTTTTGATCTTTGTGAGAAATGTTCACTGTTTAGCCAGCTTTTTGAATTGATTTTTAAATATGATTTATTTCCAGGGGGTGTGCTGGCACATGCGCAATTCCCCACTAATGGAATCGTCCATTTTGATGACCAGGAGAAATGGTTACTTGTTACAGAGGCTGAGAGAAAAGGCACTGAACTCTTTATCGTAGCTGCACATGAATTTGTCCATGCCCTAGGATTGGGTCACAACAACGTAGCTGGTGCTCTGATGCACCACATCTACTCTTACTCCTCTAATCTAACGTTATATCAGGATGATATAGACGCTCTCCAGGAACTCTATGGCAAGCCTCGAACTAAATGTAATAGTTCTTGACGGTATTTCAGAAAGTGACTCTGCAGACACTCGACCAACTTCTCATATCACATGTTGTATTATCTGACGATAAATAAATGCTGCTATATTGCAAAAATATTTTTAATTTATTTTAATTCTTAAAAAGTCGATATATGCTGAAAACCATATGTGATTTATCAAGGTATGGTTCAACTATTCAACTTGATTCTTGCAGACTGAAATGGTAGTGACAAAGAACCAAGGCATATTGTTTGGGATGGAATCTCAAGATCGCCATCTTTATGGGTTCGATTACTCTATGAGCTCAGATCATCTAAACATGAATTTCACCCTAGGGACATTTTCAAATGATAATATAGTATTTTATAGATGACAATCGTACCCTATAGGCCTTTTCAGTAAGGGGTGTTGTCTCCCCCTATAGGAACTCTTCAGTGCATCTTTTGTGCATGCGTTAGCTGCCGCTTCAACTTCTGTGGGCTACCCATTGATCAGCTGTCAAAGAATACCTGTTGCAAAACCCCTCATGTATTGTTGCATTTGTAGCAATTTCTAATGGAAGCAAGTAGATGGAAAAACAATATCCTTGCACAGATTTCCTGCAAGATGTAAACGACGTAGAGTTTGGCTTCAGCGGTCACGGCTGGTACGGAAAGATTTCACTTACACAGCTAACAGCCAGATGTGTTCCGATCATTTTGTGAATAAAAGGGGGCCGTCAAAAGAGCATCCAGCCCCTTCAGATTTCCCGAACAAGGTGTTTCAAACATCGGTAAGTGGCTACATTGAGTACTATTATGTTCCATCCATTTTAACCGAGATGTGGGGTACTATTTATTCTTATTCTGTGGTTTTTAGTCAACTGTAATCAATATCATTGTGTCTGTTTTTTAAACAAATAGTTATATTCCATATTTAACTTATTAAGTGTACTCATCTCTGCGATGTGTTACATACAAATGTTCAGAGATAACAAAAATTGTGCATTTGCGTGTAGTCTGCTAATGCATTGTAGTTTAATTTGATGTTGTACTGACCTTTATCAACTGTTGTATTGTCTTTAAATCTGCTGTTGCCATTGGCACTGTAATGTCTACAGGTGCACAGTTACACTATAAATATGGACTAACTGTCTACCCATCCAGTACTTAAAGTAAATGCTGTAACTTACACCAGCAGCAACTTTTAATTGTGCATGCTACACATGTATATGTAAATATTAATTAACTGTTAAAAAAAGTTATGTTTATTTTTATATGATTATTTAATTTCAGAATCTG
The DNA here is from genome assembly GCA_016617855.1 of Megalonaias nervosa. Lineage (NCBI taxonomy): Eukaryota > Metazoa > Mollusca > Bivalvia > Unionida > Unionidae > Megalonaias > Megalonaias nervosa. The sequence continues at coordinate 3,530 of JAECUM010075379.1, read as the reverse complement.
GAGAGTGAAACCTTGGAACTTTGCCAATAGTGACTTTCAACTAAACGAAGATATGGAACAAGGTGACATTGCTGAACAACAGAGTGATGACGAGGATGATTCAAATAATATGTCAGAACCATTTATAACAAACACTGAATCACCTCTGGACACCTCTATACATTTACATAATTATTGTGGACCAATAAATTTAAAAGATATTGCCGCCAGTCATATTTAGAACCAATCAACACAAACCAATACCCTACTGAGGATAGATGTTTCTACACAGTGTGATTTTAATGAAATGTCACCTGAATATGGCACCCCTGTTAACAAAGTGACAACTGTAGATTGCGGGATACAGGTTAATTTCCCTATTTTGACATATCGTTATAACGTATCCATGTTGAGAGACAGATGGAATGGATACAAAAATTAATATTCTTAAAACTGTTATGCCTATAAATATGTCACAACAAGTAACAAAGATATGGAAGATACGTACAAATTAACAAATTTACAGCCACCACTTTGCAAAGCAAATTAGTATAATACTTTATTTAGATGTATTACAGCAGTCTGTTATGACCATATGCATGACGTTACTGTCCAAATTTTTGTGCCAATAATTTTGACTATTAAAAACACCTGCCTGTATAACAACGCATATTTAAAACTCATTTAGTAAACATGTCAACTGCAGTTTTAATAAAGAAAACATTAAACTCCTCAGTCCATATTGTTGTGTAACCTTTTATTCAAATCTCAGTGAGTCGATAAATTACTCGAAATGTCACCTTATGTCATTAATTTGACAATCACTTTATTTCTCTTTCTCGTCATCACTGACCGACTGGTAGAGAGGAACACCTCTATCCGCACGTGTTGTGTACATTTCAGAAATAATTCCTTTCAAGTAGAAAGAATTTAGTTTTTCTACCATAATATTCCAGAATTCTAAATTGAATGGAATGCGTTGAATAGATGGTGGTTGCTTCAAAGTCCAAACCACAAAATCACACCAATCCTTGCCCGTAATGGCGATTTGTCCTTGCACTTGAAAATAATATTCATGCTTCCTATTTAAGATTGCACTGCCATGGAGGTCTAATGTCCAAAAGAAATATGAATCTTGAGCACATTCACTTGGAGATTTAAATTGCCATCTGTCGGATGCTGGACACTTTATTTCCAGCAACCCTGAGGAATCTTGACAACAAGGATCATGAACAACTCCATCTGGACTTGCACCCAAATGAGGAAAAAGTGTGTTAACATAAAGCCCACATGGTGTCACATGAAGATCTGGATGAAACTGTGTCATGATATTTATGTAAGTTACCCGGGCTGCAGGTTCATGATCCCTACCCCATTTGACATACTTCTTGTCAAATGATGAATAGCCCATGATAACTTTTACTAAATTGTCTGGTCGAGTAGTTTCTTTACTCATTACCACTTGGCCAAACTTTGAACTTGTAATTCTCCCTTTGTGGCATTCCATTCACCTATTGTTACTATGCTGACCTCTCGTTCCAAGTTCTATTTTGACACATTGTTCTTTAGAATATGATATGTTTCTGAAGTGATTATGGAAATGAATTGTGGCGCTTTCAGAAGATAAATCTGTTTTATCAAAAAACATGAAGTCAATGTTGTCGTTGAGTGCTGGTATGCCATCTTCTTCATCCTTGATCTTCTCAAAATTTGTTAACCATCCAGCTTTGGACTTTAGCTTTAAAAGCTTTTGTCTAAACCTTTCAACATTAACAGTAGGTTCTAATGATGGCTCCTCAATATTATATAGTGAGTGGCAAAATGAAAGATCCTTTGATTTCTTAGGACTAAGACGTCGTTTCCTGGGATTATTCCAAATTGATTTGGCAGAAATCGAAGCATTAGTTCCATTTTTGTTCTTTTCAGATATATCCACCAGTGCATACAACATTGCCCCGATATGATTGCAGGCTTCACCCAGACTGAAAAAAAACCAACAAAAAGTCAAGAAAAAGAACTGGTGTACAAGGTCCCTCACTGTTATATATATATATATATATATATATATATATATATATATATATATATATATATATATATATATATATATATATTGTAATAAGTGGTTAAATTTAACTAGGGGTAGGATAGGGTGGGGGTATGTTGTACATGCATACATGCATAGCCATTTACTTTTTCTATTATTCCAATTAATTTTTTATTTATAATTAATGAAGTATGATACACATTTTAGAATTTATTTAACAATATATTTGGGTACATTTTAAACCTGAAACTTGGATATTAAATAATTCGACCAAAAAGTACAGGATGTGCAGATTTATATTTTAAGCCAACTTGAGAAGATAGGAAAATTTATGTCCTTTTTTCGTTAACAAAAAGATTTGTGTGACATCCGGGCTTGACATTAACTTTTAATAAATAAAGTATCACAAGACAAAATAAATAAAAATGAAACATTTACCCAGCTGTACAATTGCTACCTGCTGAATTCACATTTCCAGTGACTTTGGATAGACTGACCCATACAGTATAATCCTTCTTAGCACTGTAGGGACAGTATCACTTGACATCTCACTTAACAATGTGAACATTCCTCCGAAACATTATTAAATTCAACATTGTGGAAGTTCCGGTCTTGAAGAAACACTTTACTCTTCAACTGTCGCTTTGCCTTCATTGTCAAAACTAAATAATTGTACACGTCATTGTCTGTAAAATTAGGAATGTTACACAGATCTTTCGTCCAATTATTCAATGACGATGGCGATGGCATTTTCTCACCAAGAGGAGTGACCAGTTTCTCGGTTGTCCTTGAATTGTGTCCTTGCAGATCGTTTGACGAAACACAATTTACATCTTGTAGGCCCAATGCTTTAATCCTCTTCGCTCGCTTGACTAATTCTTCTTTTCTCCCACTAACGTTCTGCCCATGCTGTCTCAAGTAATATTTAAGTTTTGGGATTTTACATCTTTCCAAAGTGTCATCGTTTAAATAGCTCATTGTAACCAGTAATCAAAATCGATAAACATAGCCCCCCCTCCCCGGAAGTTGATTAAATGATGACAGCGCCTCCTATCTAAGGGAAGTAAGCAACTTATTAAAAAGGCCTATATACTCGCTTATAAGTCGAGTCACAGGGCAAAGAACAAAGATACTTATCTGACATAGAATATTGCGTCTCCAGATTTATTCTATTGAATTGTTCCTACAAACTGCACAGACACAGATCTGCCGTCGCATAATGGGCCGTTGAGTTCATGATCAAATAGTGCTTTGAAATATGTTGAAAGAAAAAAAAAATTAAATAAAATTAAGAAAATGTCTCTTTGAATTATTTTTGAAATTTGTAAATATTTAATTCTGTAGACGACTACATCATTTAAGATTTTACAAGAAATTCAGAGGTATGTAGTGTCATGAAAACATATCACCTTCTTAGGTAATTTTGGAGTTTGAAATCCGACGTGATTGTGGACAACAGTGCAACTATTATGCATTGTCCATTACGATTTATAGAACTGCACAT
>JAECUM010075378.1:0-11235 GCA_016617855.1 Megalonaias nervosa | reverse complement strand
CAATTCAGAAAATGTTTTGGCTAAACTATTTTCCAAATCATCAATTATAAAAATTGTTACCGTATCATTAAAAAAAATAATCTCTGTAAGACCATATCGTATGGGATGAGAGGATGGCTTTCTCAGTACGGTGGGAGAGTGCAGCTAGCTGTCGGGATATGGCCGGAACCATTCTTTATCGAGTGACGCTGGTATGGTACAGGGGATCGTACCAATGAAACAGAAATAATGTGTATTCTTGTTTATATATGCATGAGTGTGTGATTTAAATACGTAATTGTACGTCATCTTCTTGTCATTCTCGTGTCTGTACCACTCCTCTGTGTTGCTCTTCATCTCCTAAAGGAGGATAGATTACTTGATTAAAGGTCAAGGTCAAATCCAATGCTAAGATTAATTTACAGGGTAAAGGTCAAGGCTAAGATTATTTAGAGGTTAAAAGTCAAGATTAATATTAAATTTAAATATTATGGAATCATATAATATATATGAGTGAACAAGATTTTAAACCATATCCGGTCTATGGTAGTTAAGGAGCTAATAATAATGGCGATTTAATTTTAAACACCAGAAAGATTACATCCCCAAAATATATCATTAACGGTAAAACAGGTTGTTACCAAAACAATATTTTATGAATGTTTTAATCGAATTACAATGGGGGGGGGGGGCGGGCCGTATATAAGATATTAATAATGTAATAATGTACAGGATAATGCTAAAACAACTTAATAATTAAAGAGATCCCCTTTAACATGGTTAAAGAAAAACCTATTAAAATGGTTGAAGAAAAACCTATTAAGATGTTTAAGGAAAAATATTAAAGTATTACATAAAAATATATTAGGACTGTTAATCTGTATATTCGAGAGATTACATTATCCATCAATTATCGAGGTGTCGAAGGATGTGGGTATTGTTATGAACACAATTAATCGCATGTGCAGGAAAAGCTCTGTTACAAGTCTGCAGTTTCAAAATATTATGGTAATAAATATAAGTCTGAGTTTTATATTCCGGGTATTGTTCCTAAAAATATCAAAGGGATAACTTTTAAAGATGGTAAATTACAAATTATCCGTCTACAATGGCAAACTCGAAACATTTAAATATTTCTGACAACACTGAACCATCAAAGAGAAATGGTAACAAATTTACGTTTGATTATAATATTCCTGAAGCTATGCCATATAATGTTATTGACATTTCTGATGCTATTAATAATATTATTTACGAGCTTATTCCAGGTGTTGTTAATGATATTATTCCGGATGCCATTTCTGCGGTGGTTAACTAGGTTGCTATAACACCTACGAAGTGTTAAATAGTCTACACTACCACAATTAAATATTTATAAATTATCAGAAAAATGGTTAAGATAACACAAATTTTAATATTTAATTAATAAGATAACTTTTCTAAATTGTTTATGTAAGAAATAACAATATCGAAACATATTTATGATGATATGATGATATGAACAAACATTTCCGTTCAAAATCACTGTTTAGCTTAATAGTCAACTCAGTGTAAGATTTCATTCAAACAGCCGGATCAGATTCCAGTATTTTATAGCACTTAATTATTTTCATGCCTAATTGCAAATATGATTTTCAATTTTACAACAATGGCGTTCCTAACTGGATTTTATTTTCACTAATATTTCAAATGAATCATACTAATAAATAAAAAAATATAAAGGAGAAACCTTTACAGAAAACTATTATAATGATAACACCACAAAAACCAAACTTAAGGGGACAGCGCGCGCATAATAACCCTAGAACCCTGATTTAATTAGTGATTATTATCTGTGTTTAATCTATGTATTATCTTCATCCTAGTAGAAAACTAATTTTTATTCTATTTATGCCCTATGTTCTATCCCTATTTGATATAACCATGTTATAAACATGGTTGTTATACAAATGTTGCCGATATAAACAGTCAAGAAAAGACGATTAAAACAGGGTTGAAAAAATTAAGCAAACTCCGCTCGATAAGAAGCATAGAAACAAATGAAACATAATCCAATAATGGCGAGGTCACAAATATATCATATAAATCAATAAGTAAACAGCCAATAATATATTATCAACAACAACCCATTTTAACCTCAAATATTATAGTGATATAAAAATTAAAACAACAATTCATACAAACTGTAATTTATTAAGAAACGGTTGATCTGGTAATTTATATTCAGCAATAATGATATACAACAAAAAACATTAAAAAATTATATTCGAGCTTGTATTATCTAAAAGAAAAAGTAGATTGCTATTTTACTGAGTTATTAGGAAAACAATTTTTAGGGGTAAAATAGATTATAGTAAAAAATAAATTTATCTCTACGTTTAAAAAATTATGTTAAAAATAAATAAATCCCTACGTTTAAAAAAGAGTTTTCTGTATTTCCAGGCTATGAAAGTACACAACAATTTAAACCTTTCTTTATGGTGATAAAGAATTAACTGGTACACTATAAATGAGATTACACAAGATGAGTTAATTTAACGACTTTATTTTCATATGCAACCAAGTAAAAAGGAAGTACCTAAAAATTATCAATGATGAAACGACAGCTATACTTGATAAAGTTCGAGATGACCAAATAATTCAAGACCATGTATATGAAAACTTATAACCAACTATTTGAATGAGTGCAAGAATGATCATATAGCAATATTCTCTTATTAATTTTCCTGACAATTACTCTCGATGAGGCGTGTTTATTTAATGCGCATATTAAATTCAGAGCAAGTAAGTGTGCTATCATAAAAAATAACATTCTTAAGAACTTTCTTTAGTATTTAATTTTATTAGTATCCTGAACTGATCTTTATGAAACTAACCTCTAAACTGACCTCTGAAATGACCTCTAAACTGACCTCTGAAATGACCTCTTGAATCACGTTTGAAATTAACATCTGAAATAACCTCCTGAATTGCTTTCTTGTCTATTGAATTACTCTTTATTAAATGAATGCTTCAAATAAGATTTGAAATAACCTCCTGAATTATAATTTTTAAATAAACATGTGAGAAACACCCCGAATTACTTCCATGAATTATTTTACTTCGTCAACATCATGACTTAAGTTTTGAAATTTAGTATCTGAATTACCATCCTGAATTATTTTTTATTGAAATCCTTACTGAAATAGCAACCTTTATCACATTTTAAAATCTTTTATTAAAATTGGGAAACTGTATCAATTTTTGAAAATCTCTTACTGAAATAGCATCCTATGCGACTTTTCTTTAAATCCTTAATTTATTTATTAAATTAATATTTGAAATAACCCCCGAAGTACTTCTTTTGAAATCTTTATTGAAATAGCAACCTTATCATTTAAAAATCTCTTACTGAAGTTATGTCCTTTATCACTTATTGAAATATAATTCTTTATTACATTTTTTCCGAAATATAATCCTTTATAAATTTTAGACATAAGATCCTGAATTACGTTCTTTTATAAACACCATAACTTTTTCAAAATAACATCATGAATCGCTATCTTATATAAACACCTTGAATTCCTTTCTTGTTACGAACACCTTGAGTTACTTTCTGAAATAACACCTTGAATTACTTTTTCTTTCAAGCATCCTTACTAACATTTTGAATATCATCTTGGATAGTTTTCTTTTATTAACCTGATGAAAAACATTTTTAAATATCAACCTGATTTACTTTTTTACCAATCCCTTAAATTACTTTCTTTAATGAATATTATGAAGTACTTTCTGTATAACCATTGTAAAGTACTTTCTTTTATGAAGATACATGATAAAATGTTTGATATAATCTTGAATATATTCTTTTGTCAACATCCTTAATAACATTTTAACATAATCTTAAACAGTATTCCTTTGTCAACATCCTTAATAACACTTTTTAATATCATTTGAATAGTAATTTTATTAACTTCTTAAACAACATTTTTAGTATCATCATGAATTACTTTCTTTTACAAACCTCTTGAATTGCCTTCATTTACAAATTCTTGAATTACTTTCTTTGACAAACCTCTTGAATTACTTTCTTTTACAAACCTCTTGAATTACTTTCTTTTGCAAACCACTTGAATTACTTTCTTTTATAAACCTCTTGAAGGGGCAAACCTTCAAGAGCAAACCGTTCCGGATCACTGCCATCTCACTTCTGTCTGCGTGGGTTCGAGTCTCAGGCTCGGCTAACACGGATACGTCAGAAAGCTTGCCAGTAGCTTCTCGTGGGTCGGTGGTTTTTCCCGGGGTTTTCCAGGGTAATTCTTCCACCACTTATACTGGCCGCCATGTATAGCCTCTCTTGTGCTGAAAAATGGCGTTAAACCATACAACAACAACAAACCGCTTGAATTACCTTCTTTTACAAACCTCTTGAGTTACTTTCTTTAATAAACATTCTGAGTTACTTTCATTTATAACCATGATGGATTACTTCTGTTATAAAGACATTTAATTACTTACTCTTACTAAGACCTGTAATTACTTTCTTTTATAAAGACCTTTAATTACTTTCAGCTATGAAGACCATCAATAACTTTCTTTTATAAACATTCTGAATACTGTATCTTATAAATATTTTGAATTACTTTTTGAAACGACATCCTCAATTACTTTCTCTAGTATTTTACTTTATTAGCATCTTAAATTTCTTTTTGAAATTAACCACTAAAATGACTTATGTTATTACTATCTGAATGACATAATTTATTGCTTGTTTTAATTAACCATTAAAGTTGCGTCTTTGTTACTCTTTGAACTTTTATGTTGAAAATACATCTTTTATTACTATCTGAAATAGCATATTTATTTTCTTAAATATTGAAAATGACCATCGGAATTGCGTCTATTATTAATTATTTTAACAATTATTTTCAAAATGAATATATCATCACTTAGTTTAAAGATTGTTTTGAAATTTAATATTATATTAATATTTGAAAAAACATATTTCATTATTTTTTTAAATATTATCTTAAAATTATATATATATATATATATATATATATATATATATATATATATATATATATATGCCATATATATATACTACTATATATATATATATATATATATATATATATATATATATATATATTTATATAGATATATAAAATTAATGTGCCAAATAGCATCTTCTATTACTAGCTCGGATTTAAGTTTTTTGTTCAAAGTGTTGAGAATTCGCTGTTAGGAATTCAGAAGATGAAAAGATTTACTGGTTTGAAACCGAACAAGTAACATGCGTTTCTAGCTTCTCACGGAGAATACAAATGCTGATGTTTGCGTATTAGCTCTGGGGGCGCTCACAGTGAAACATACACGACCGACATTCAGCAAGTGCAGCCTTGAAAACAAATGGGCTGAACTTTCGTCTGTACTTTGCACGCTAAGTCTTATTTCCATTAGACCAGTTACTGGATTTTACACGATGCTGATATTTTGAACGTGTTTGAGTAAAAATTCATCTAAATTATTCAAGAAAATAAAATCCGTTTATATGCCCTTAATTACAAATAAATGCTAATATTATTTGTTTTCAAGGATACACGCTCTGGTTTGCTTATTTAAGTGGGTTCGCGCCTGAAGCATAACGCACACATCATCATTTACATTTGCTGTAGGTCTTACATCCAGGGCAACGTAGGTTAAATTTCTCTTAACACTTGGACTTTGGAACAGTGCACTTTACAATTTGGTAACTTTATATGACGTATTGAAAGGTAGGTCGTTTTCTGTCGACCTTTCCGTGTCAAAATATTTTTTCAAATATGTAATCAGTCTCATTTATGTCATGCTATTGGGTCACAAATATAAACACCTAGCTGCAGTATAACTCTGAAACAGGAAGAGTATCGAGCGATTCCGTATATTGGTTTCTGCCAATATTGAAAGTTTGGTGTATAACGTAGTGGAGTATATTACAAATTACTAATAAACTTCATTTATGTAAAGAAATGTTTGGCAGTGAACGCATTTTTATATTTAGTTGTCTCAAGCGAATTTTTGATTGATTCGTCTGGGTTTCATAGTATTATACATAGTTATGGCCCTTGACTACTTAGAGTAGAATATCCTAATGGTTTGTTGAAAAATCTAGAGGACACATTTGCTTTGCCTGATTTCAGCCATTTGACGTGAAGCTATTTTTTTTTTTTTTTTTTTTTTTTTAAACAAGGTCTTAAATGAGTTTCATGAAATTCAGATTTTGATCCTTTTTACAGAATTATGGCCTTTGAATGACTTATGTATCGCACTGGCTTGAGAACATTCTAGCATTCACGTTCTTGTTTCATTTGAACCAGAATTTTAGCTAAACTAAATCTCGCATGACATCGATATTGTCTATATTTTGACCATATTATACAGAATTATGGAACTTGATGCACCCTGAATAGACATCACAATCACACTAGGATTAAATTTTCTTTTATTTAAGCCCACATAGTTTTACTCTATGTATGTATGTATGTATGTATGTATGTATGTATGATTATATTTTCTTTTATTTAAGCTCACCTAGTTTTACTGTATGTATGTATGTATGTATGTATGTATGTATGTATGTATGTATGTATGTATGTATGCATGAATGTATGTATGTATGATTATATTTTCTTTTATTTAAGCTCACCTAGTTTACTATATGTATGTATGTATGTATGTATGTATGTATGTATGTATGTATGTGGAAGCGTTTTGCGGTACCACATCACAATAGTGGTTATGTAATGCCATCTAAAGGTAAAGTTTACAAAAGTCTAAAAATGAATTGCTCAATAATTAAGGAAGATGAGCCGTTCTAAATATCAAGTATAATAAGACAAAATATAACACGCGTATATGTTAAAATTCTGTGTAAAGTATACAAGATCAAAGATAGATGTAACACATGTAAATCCTTCAAACATATGGTAAAATTAAAATAAATCCAAGACTTTCTGTTGTGGTACATCATCATACAGTTTCTTCATGCAGTTTACGTCAAAATATTTCCCTCTCATAGCGTGGAAATTGACACACTCGACAAGAATGTGTTCTGCTTGTTAGTGGACACGGGCAGGGTATGTAGTCTGGTGAGGTTCATCCTTCAGGTTGTGCATGAGTCAGGTGTCCATGTCCAATACGCCATTGGCATAATACCACATTATATCTGCGAATTATTCTGTACAAGGGATGCCACTATCCAATAATTGGTCTGATATTCCCAAGTTTGTTTGGAGAGTCTTTAATTCATATGTTTTGCCAAGAGAGAAGAACACGCTCATTTATGCAATATTTGAGGTCAGTATATGGACTCTTCCATTCAGAAATAGGTGACTACTGGACAGCTTTAACTGCTTTTATCTGCTCTTTCACTACTCTTTCCACCATTATCATTAGGTACCCAACCGTTCATAACGATTTTCCTAGATTGTTTGAGTACAATATGTTTTTGTAATACGTGGGATATTAACAATTGTCAGATTTAAGAATTTGCAAGGCTTCCTATATGGAAAGAGCACCCGAAAAAATGATGAAATTTGTTTTTGATAGGTTTCAATGCAGTTGAAAACTTTTATAATTTCTGCAGTAAAAAGAGAGGCTTGATCTGGTAATCACCTCGAGGTGCTGTCATGGGGTGTTGCAGTGACAGCTCTAACTTCATAACTTCATCTCCACTTTTCTAACCGTCTGTGTACAGAGACAGACGTATGACTACGATAGGAGGTTCTGATTTCATTGAATTTACCAGGAAAAAGACGAGGATTTGTTTAGCATTGGCAGATATCAAATATAATCGTGGCGGCGTGAATATAATCAAGGTTTTGATTTTGGAACACAAAATTTTGTAGTTTTTCCAACATTATGTTTTGCTGTTTCTTAGTGAGAAATGTACCATTAATCATTCATTCCAACAGTTTTGCAACAACAGCTTGTTAATGTTATTGGACGAGAGTTGGAAGGGTTGGTTTGGTCCTTTTCATGTTTAGGCATTGGTATCACCTTTGCTTCTCGCCAAGACTGCCGAAAGTCGCCAGTTTCCCAGATTTTAGGCGAATGTTTCAAAAGTTGATGGAGGATATCATCTGGTCTTGCTGAAGTGTCGTGGGCTCGATCAAGAGAGTCCTGTAACTCTCTGAGAGTGAAAGATTTGTTGTAATCTTTACCATCAGCATATCTAAAATTTAGAGAATCCTTTCTTTCAGGTTTTTGACACGGCAGAAGTTTTCAGAATAATTCTCTTGTAAGCCGTTTCTCGAGAATATTTCTGCCAATGTATACGAGATTTCTGATACACTTCTTCTCAGGAAGGTATTGTGTCGGTTCGACAATTATCAGGTTTTGAATTTATGTTGCAGAGTTTTTTACCCCGTAATTGATTTGGGATAAGCCTCCCACTAACCTCTGAACACTCTTGTGTTTACACCTCTAGCATGAGTTCGAACAGTTTTGAATATTAAAATGCCTCGGACGAGTTCCACGATCAGTACCTTATTACCATGTTGGATGGATTTTTGGCCCTTGCTAAACATATAATACCTAATGGCTGTGGATACGTTAGTATTCATATCTTTGCTTGATTTCAATCGAATTTCACGATCGGCTTTCCTATTAGCATGATCTCGTTTAATACCAATGACAAGAAAGATTTTATCGTATTGACTTACCATACTTTGGTTATATAGATACCTTTACACTCTAGTCATTTGACGACGGGGGAAAATGGCCGTATTAGTTGCAACTTTTTGTTTTCTTCAAAGTTTATCTAATATTTTAACATTACCAGAAGCACTTTTGATGGCCCTGAGTGGCCGAGTGATATAAAGTGCCCGCCTTTACAGATTACTGGGCCAATGTGGGTATGTGAGAAAGCTTGCAAGTCGTTTCCAGTAGGTCGGTAGTTCTTACCGGGATTATACCGGGTTCTTCCTCAACCATTTATACTGGTCGCCATATATGGCCTAACTCGCTCTGAGAAATGGCGTTAAACTAAAAACAACAACAACCAGACCCACTTAGGTTTGGGCTGGGGAATTCGGACCTATTCTTTAGGCACTGAAGACAAAATGTTTAATTATTTTATATCGATTATTAGTGCCTAGCAAGTTTTGCACAATAATGATGAAACGATTATGTTTGCACACACTTCTTCGGTGTCAAAAAAAAGACTTCGACATTAGCAATAATGATTGTACATGAATACAAGATGGAGAAACAAAGAAAGGATTGGAAGAGTGAAGTATTCTTGATAGATATTTTCTGTGTATTTTTAGATTTATTCCGTAAATTTCATTTTAGACAATCATGATAGTATAAAACAATAACCGCTGGTTTGGAGGATCTGACGTGTGTTTCCATGACAATTGATTCAAAAAGACATTAACGGCGTCATTAAATCAACTCCATTGGCACGTAATAATTTCCACTTTATGTTTGGAAGAGGATATTAACTTCATAACATCGACGAAGGACAATGATTTACTGGAGAAATGCATTGCATGATTCTCTCCTAAGTATTCAGCTATTTCAACCCAACCTTTAGGTATTCGTGTCTAAAGCAAGAATAGGTTGTACTTACAGACAGTTTTATGTATGCATAAAGAAACTAATTTACACGACGAAAATGTTATTGTCCCTAAGCTTCTTTTAAACCGCAGAGATATTATGATAAAGTTCGTCCGTCCATTCGTATGTCCGTAAAATCGTACGTATGTAAAGACATTAAACTCCCCCTGTACCGATAAAGATAAACAAGAGGCTTGGATCATGGAAATCCCTATGGGTGTATATTGTTCCAGCACTTTGGGAATTTTGATCTCGTCCATTATGAGGAGGAACCATGGAATAGGCTGATATTACATCAATTTCAAATAATTCCTTACTTGTCTGTGTCGCTTGTCAGATATATATATATATATATATATATATATATATATATACCTATATATATATATATATATATATATATATATACCTATATATATATATATATATATATATATATATATAATTGTCTTTATTTTACTTGCTTATATGAGGCCAAAAATCGGTCAAAATGACATGCATGTATTAAAAATAAATATGGTACAACCACAAAACAACAATTGCAGGATTAACACACTGATTCACTCACTTTTAAAGATTTTTCTAAACAGAAAAATTATGTATCATATTAATGTTATTATTTATTATCTGGATAATGTTATAAAACTAGTTGTTTTTTGCATTACAATGAACGTATGAAGTTATATAGGCCTTTCTCAAGTTATCATACATGGGACATTTAACAGCAAAGTGAAACTCATCTTCTATTTCTGCACAAAAAGGGCACAATCTTTCAACGTAGTGGAGATATTTACCTTTATGGGAAAGCTTCCATTTCTGAACATGCACAGCAAACTAATACTGTATGAAGTTTTGAAATAATGTATATAGTATTGTAGCGGAAACTCCCTCGGCTACACTACCCCGAGTCTCGCTATCTCGGGTTCTTTGGGATAGGTCTTTGTATTTGGAGTGATACCCCGGCTGTATCTGTCTGAAGACTGGCACTCCAGAGAGCAATAGGTTTCTACCGCAGCCGGATATCGTCTTATTCTTGGCTTCTTGTTACCGACCGGGTCGTCGGCTGTGTCGTCGACAGAGTCGGTGAGTCGTCGACTGGTTCGTCCATCTGGGTCGCCGACTGGGCCGCTGGGTCGTCGACCTGGTCGCCGACCGTGTCGTCGTTACCCGTTTAAGAGAGAGAGAGAGAGAGAGAGAGAGAGAGGCAAACAGTGCGAAATGATGAGAGAAGAGATATCTTCAGTTATAATGTGAATTGTCTCAAGTTCGTGATTCCAAGATTCTGCGCTTCTTGGACAAGCCTTGTAGCGCCAGTATTCCGGTCGACGAAAGACATTGTCCCTACATTTGTTTGATTCCCCGGCCTGACCCTTTCCATGTCGGCTGTGTATTCTCTTCTAAAACTTCGTGGTATATGTGTCACAAAAAAACCCGCTAGCAGCACAAGCAGCAAAGTCACTTTATAGATTGAAGACTAGACTTAATCGGTTTGGCAAACTGTCTAAAAAAAAACTATATTCCAAATATTTCACAGTAAAATAGCACCAAATTTGAATAATAGGTCTGAAGTCTTGTTTTTCGATAAACTGGTGTTGAAGCTGTACATACGTCACTTTGCAAATATTGAATAGAACTGCAGAATGTTTTTCTTTACTGTAAATAAGGGTAAAAAAA
>JAECUM010075372.1:0-21912 GCA_016617855.1 Megalonaias nervosa | reverse complement strand
GGGTCTTTTTTCTCTGTCCCAAATTGTATAGATACGTGATTACTATGATTGATCCAAAGGTTGTGTAACAAACGTTGTCAAGAAACAGTTATTGAATTGTTCAATATCATTTTAGCGGTCTTTCTCAAAGTAACTTCCTTTCGACATCTCCCATCGTGTGACCCATGTCCTGATTATTCCCTTAGTTCAACTCCGTTTCAGTGGTTTCCACATAACGAATCTTTGAATATGGGAAAAGCCCGTATTCGTAAGTCGATCAATCAAGACTGCCTGGTGGCTGATTTAGGTTGCAACACAAGTTACTTGTCAGACCTGCATTACAAACGTTCGTGGTGGGTGGGGGGGGGGGTGGGTACAAAATGAAGTTAACCAGCAGTTTTTCAGGACACTTGCTGCCAATAGATTCACACAAAATGTATCTGATTAACATGGTATTGTGCCGTCCATTCACAGTGGTGTTCGCTGTTACCATGTGGTTCAGAATTATTCTTTATATCTTGAAGAACACAAAGCACAAAACATTTCCAGCATATTAGGAATGACAGGCTTTGATTTGCGATGGCGTACTTGTGCGCTTCCATACACTGCTTTGCCTTTTATTCTCGCTGTCACGTTTGCTAAGCCCCAGCTATAAAGTCATGTATAAGCTATAATCTACTTGTCTTGGGAATATTATCGTGGCCGTGTGTTTGATGTCTAAAGGCTGCCGCAGGCTAGTGTTGAACTCTTACGCAAGGTTACCTGACCCGCGGGAGACCGGAAACTTGAATCGGCAAAAGGCGATAGATTACAATATTTGACAAAGGCTTGCAGTTATCACACCTATGTGTTAAAGATTAGTCCAAAGATCTAAATGAAGTCCACGTGGTGAACGGGGCTTATTCTTATCCGTCCCCAGTAAGTGTTTCGTTTACATGCGTATTTGAGAAATGGGCTTGAGCTCACGTAGAGAATTATTAGATGCGAGGCGAATTATGTAGATCGTTAGCTTGTGGTCAGAATTAATTTTGTATTTCGCTATTAGGTTACTTCGTAGTAAACTAGTGCATTTATTAATGCGTTATGTTAGAGTTTACACATGCTTGAATTGTGAATTTGGAATGGTTGAAGTATGTAAGATTAGTTACTATGGACGTATGAATATATCAGAGCATGGATATTTGAATATTTGCGTACTTTGTATGAGTTGTAAGGTAAAGAAATGCCTCTGATTATTGTGATATTGTTTAGTATAACGGGATTAGGAATATGTATTGATGTGACGGAATTTATTGATGTATGTATAAGAAGTAATTGATGCCGTGCTGTATTATGACGTTTGTTTATCATACAAGAACGTATTGGTATCTCGATGTGAACAAATGCGTGACCGAACAAATTTAATAGCCGTTATCTGATGATAGGCTGTGTGTAGTGTGAGATGAGAGAGCTAAGGAAGAAGATTGTACCGTCCTTGTGTTTTCACAGAAAGCTTTTTAGGGGACACAGAACTTCGGGTTCCATTGGGTCCTGAGTCTTCAAGAGATGGAGACTGAATTGAGGCTGTAACAGAGACAGTCGAAGTCGACAGGGGGGTAGTCGTGGTAGAGGAAGTGGAGGAGGAGGAGAAGGAGTCTAGAGAAAGTGGAGAAGGAGAAGGAGTCTAGAGAAAGTCGAGGAGGAGGAGGAGGAGGAGAAGGAATTTGGAGAAAAGTCGAGGAGGAAGGGGAGAAAGAAGTGGGAGAAATAAGAGAGAGAAAGAATACACCAGATGAGTAGAAATACAAGGACAGGTGGAAATCAATTTCACACTGCTAATCAAGTGATGCAATAGGCTTATTAAAGGGTCGAGCGGAAGGAATGTAATTGGAAATTTGAGTCGTTTGATTATTGAATTGTTATTAAATTGTTATTCGTTGAATTTCAACCATTTTTGTATATTTAACCACCTAACCGTCGGCATTGCTGATTGGGGGCTCGGAGCTTTCCATCTATCTTCCCCTAAATTTAACTTCCAACAAAATAGAGTCTGGGTGGGATTTCTATAATAATTTAAATAAAACATTGGGAGCACCACACCCCAACCATAACAATCCCCACATACGCTTTCAAAGTGTTGTATCCAAGTTTCTTCACACGTAATAATATCATTCATAGAAAGCCTTCTGCTTTGTGCCTATATAATAATTCCGTGCTTATTCTCGCCCTAAAAGCTATTTATTATTTATCATCCAATCTAGTCATCCAACGGGCACAAAGCCGTAGTTCCTTGGTCAAAAACCAAATCACTACAGTTCATGTGAAGTTTCCTAACCAGCTATTATGAGAATGATATCGCTGATATCCGAAAGACATCACTGATTAACCAATCGGGAGACATATATTTCACTAGATACCAGTATATGATATTGGATTGCAAATTCTATTGTCTTGGCAGTAAAATATTATTGCCTGAGACAAATGGACAAACTGACAGATTCTCTATTGCACTATGGCTGCAATAACCAACATGTCAGGTGCAATAAGCAACATTGGCAGTTTAGGTCAGGTACCGACGAAATACTCGGGCTCGATTCTCGCTTGGGATGAATTATTGCTCTCTAACCTATCTGTATATTGATCGAAAAATACACTGACACATTAATAATCCTCTATGAAATGCAAATGGAATTTTTGGCGAACGGGAAAAAAAAAAACAGTATGTGAAAGCTAAACGAAAGATATAAAAATGTTGAACGAGCGCAAAACGAACGATAAATGCTATGTGTTACAAGTGTAGGTTCGAAAACTTAAACCCTAAATGATAATTAAAACATCTGTTATAAAAACTAATAAACGACAGACAATAACTGATGAACCATAAATGCTACATGGTCGACCATAAATGATAGGCAAAAAACCATAACAATACATTAAGAGCTATAACTAATGAACGAAAAACATAGACGATGAAAGAAAGAAATAACAAAACCCATAACATTTTATTAGATATTTTGGATATATTATTTATCAATCGCAATTAGAAAGGTTATACTTGAAATTGAAATCGACTATAAACTAAACAAGTTTCAAGCATGAAAAAAATATTCTTATGCTTCGACGGGCAGTTTTAACTCAGTGACACGAGTTTACAAAGATGACACTGCCTTTATATTTAAATTTTTTGTACTATACACTACTACAATTCCAAATTTCCACGATTTCTTCATTGCTAAGGAATACATGTTAGTTATGTATATACACTGTTTCATGTACTAACCGTTCTCTATAGTATACTGAAAAAGTACCATGGCATTGACATATAATGTATAAGAAATAGAAACAATCCTTTCAAAACTCGTGTTCCTTTTACTGTTTTCTCTTTTTAAATTAATTTTTTTTTCAAAGTGTAAATTGTATTTGTTATAAAGGTGGAGGAACAAGGAGACGGCGATATTAGAAGACTATACTCACAGTTGTGCACCAGTAAACATGCATCAACAAGATTAATTTGTTTCCGACATAAGTAAAATCTATGATTAGACTGACTTTCCTGTTGTATACACAATACATGCATATTGCTTTTAAATCCCTTTCTTGTCTAGAAGTATTGGCATCGTTATAGCGTAAGTAAGACCACCATCATTAATGCTGGTTACATGCTTACGTCTGGTCGGTCAAGGCTGACGTAAACGTATGGCTATATTTTGCATGCGACAATTGTGAATGTATGGAGACAAAAACCATCGGTTAATGAGTGAGTGAATGAGTTAGGGTGGGTGCGTTTGTGTGTGTGTGTGTGTGTGTGTGTGTGTGTGTGTGTGTGTGTGTGTGCGTGCGTGCGTGCGTGCGTGCGTGCGTGCGTGCGTGCGTGCGTGTAAATTTAATGTCGAAAACGTCAGCAGATCTAACATTGTGTTGGACGCTATGGGGCCCTATGAGGTTTTCTGGAAATTTAATGTTAAAATCCTCCAACCTTTGTGGGTCACTATGGGAATTTAATATGGCATGCAAATTTATGGAATAAGTTGGGACGTATGATGTAAAAGGATTTCAAATTGCGCTGCTTTTGTATGTGGCCTAATGGGAATTTAACGTATAACGCACTTAAAGACAATTAAACTTACATCGTCACTAGACTACTAATAAAGCCACTACAGCACCAATAGACTTAGCATGGAAATTTTACTTGATTAATGAATTTCTACTCAGGAATGAGTCGGCTTTCTTCTCTGTCTGTCCATTTTTGCTATATTCATCAAATGTAGAACTATCTGTTAGATTCTGTCAGTGTACTATAAACACACTAATTATTTATGCACATGGGAATTATTTCGTGACGAACTTACCAGTAGGCAGATAACTAACTAACTAGCTAACTAATAAAATAAGTAAATAAATAAATAACATTTTCGCAAAAGGTCCTTTCAATGTTCTGCAGTATAAAGTAGTCTTCTGGGGTCCTGTTTTTGATATTGCACACTATCTGAAGCCTTGTTTTTCATAACTTTATTTATATATACTTCCCTTTCCACACTCTGCATACAACTCTCTCTCTCTCTCTCTCTCTCTCTCTCTCTCTCTCTCTCTCTCTCTCTCTCTCTCTCTCTCTCTCTCTCTATATATATATATATATATATATATATATGCCCTCTCTCTCTATCCGTCCATCCATCCATCCGTTCGTTCATCCACCATCAATCACGTTTCAATTCTACTTCCTTAAATCATGATTGTATGTATGAATATTTCTTTTTTGTTTCTTTCCTTTCATAAATACACACATACATACATGCAAATTAATGTTTTGTTCTTTAGATTTTGTTTTGATTTGGCAGTGAAGGATTTTCTCATTCATGTACGATTTTGTCTTTACTGTGGTTGTAGTGATGCACACAGATTGATCGATGTACACATATATGTACTGTTAAGTATGTCTAATTTATATTGTGTGCTTGACTTTTGTCTGTGATTGAGGGTAGGGATGTAATTTTTCCATATATGACTTTGGCCATGCTTCTGATCGAGGGTTGTGAATAGAGGTTTTGCCTACCTGACTTTTGTCATAATTTTAAGAAGAAAACAGGATGTTTATCAGAATTTGGGTTCAAGGGTTATTGCAATTTTCCATGGAATTGATTACTGTTACAGAACATTCTATTGCAATATAGGTCAAATGAAATATGAATAAATATAAGTTTGGTAAGCAAGTTATTCATTCCTGTTTTAATATCAGTCTTTGGAATCATTTGTACCTGTCTTCAGATATAACTCGAGAGGAATTATTTAGTTAAATTATTCATTGGAATTACAAAGTGCTCATTGACTGTTTGGACATAAAGAAGAAAAACCTACCTTTTCGATTATTGAGAACTCGTTTAAAGACATTCTGGATTGTACTGTTGTGGTACAGCAGGACACTCAAGACTATTGTAATTCATTCATAACATTCTATACTTCTAGACTTATGATAGAACATTTAGGATTATTTAGGATTTAATTCACAATAATGTGAGTGTCTCTTTAATTTTGACTATGTAACTTAGAGAAATAAAATATTGATTGATTTCACTAAACTTGTTGGTTTGGCTTCTTTCTGTTACATAGTTTAATTCATTGAGCCCTCAATCCCACCTGTAGGCGTGATGAGGCTTTACCCTACTTCCGATCACTGTAGGGTCAATGGTCATTTAAGATTCAGCAAAGTGGATGGTATTACAAGAAAAGCAGAGAGAAACGTATCTTTTGAGACCCTGTTTTTCTAACTAAAAATTCGCCCGTTGTTGGGATTGAATTTGTGTCAGGATTTTAGACGTTTTGGCCTGTGGTCTAATGCAGACCGGTCTGAACTGCACACAGACAGATGAACCTTTGCAAAATGTAGGATAAATTGGAGATTGGGAGTAAGAAGTGGCCAGGAGACGAAATTGATGGGTCCAATAAGCTATTAAAAAAAGAACTCCAAGTTTACCCTTCCGCACATGCGCGAGCCAAATAGCCATTAAAAAACGTTTCTAGCACAACTAGGCATCGGTCTAAGCGATAAACTCTTGGAAGGAGCTGTATTTAGATGTATTCAGAAATAACCCCCAAAATGCATTTCCTACTCCCATTTCAGGCGAAAATGAAAATGACAAAAATTTCCGGGGCCCAAAAAGTTTAGACCTATTGTCGTAAAAGTCCATATGTGTCAGACAACACTGAACGTCGTCGAAAATGGCCCTAGGCCTCAGAATGTTCACAAGGTCAAAGAAAACGAACTGGTGATCTTACAAACTGAAAATAAAATGTCCCAAGGACTGTAACAAAAGAGAAAAGGAAGAAAAAGAAGAGATTTAAGAAGGAAATAAAGGACCATTTCTTTTCAAGAAATTCATATCAACACACTAACAAGAATAAAATAACTTTTTGCCAAATGATTAAAATTTCGTTCCGTTTCCTACTTGACGACAACATACCAAATGTAAGAGAAAAACAAAAATGTCTTGACTTGATATTATTATTATTATTATTATTATTATTATTATTATTATTACTATATAGACATATGGAGATACACACGCTTATATAACATCACACATATTATTATACAGATCCAGAGAGGGTAAAGCAGCGGCGTTTTAATGTTTCTTCTATTTCTTTTACATTCTAACTTTCCTTATTTCGTAACTGTTTTTTAAATGTATTTCTTGAATTATAATTTTTGTCAATTTGCTCATTTTAACAATATTTACCTTCATAAATGAATTTTTTTGTTTTCATTTATATAATAATTTAGCTTGTTAATTTTTTGCGACAAAACATTAATTTTATATAGTTTTAATTTCTTTACATTTTTTGCATTTTACTTTTTCCTTGCAATATTGTAATTTTTTAAACAAAATATACAGTATTCGAATTGTTTAATTTCTTATTATGTTATTGCCGTTTTCACATTTGTAATGTATCTTTTGTAATTTTTAAATTTATTTCTTTTGCTGCAACTTGCTTAACTTCAAACGTTTTCTACAATGTTTATCGAATTTATTGCAACTTTGCACTTGTTTTTAATTTTAGTCTCTTTAGCAATGCCTATTGGTTCGTACTTTTAAGTATATAAGCTACTTTGTAACTTTTGTAAATACCTAAATTTTGTAAATCATTACTTAAGTTAACAGCTTCGAAATTTTCAAACTTTTTAATATATTAAAGTCTTTTCAATCTTGTGAGTTTCTTTCTATAACTTTATAATTTATTTTTTTAATTTTAATATTTATTTATTTGCTAAAAATATTTAAATATTATGCAATATCTGTATATTTGAATTGATTACAATTACTTATTTTACAATTTTAAAATATTCTTCAAACAGTTTTATCTTTGTAAATGTATCACTTCTTAATTTGTTTTTTATTTTAGAAAAGAAAGTTTGATAATGAAATGTATGCAGAAAGATGTTTACATCAAAATTTTGTCTAACATGTTTTATTTATAATTTGTTAAATTGTGATTTACTTTCACAATTATTTTAGTTTTTTATTTTCCATTTAAGGATTAATTTAATTTTTAGTACACTTTTGTTACCTTTTATTATTTAAATATTGACAACAGTATTGCAATTGTTTTATTTTAAAACCTTTTACATTTTTAATTTATTTAATTTTTTATTTGTTTAGGTTTTTAAAGTCTGCTCATTTCTAAAGAAGAAAAGTGTCTTTACTAACTTACGTGTCAGTTTTCGAATTGTACTATTGCTTTGAGTCTCGGCCATTTTAACAAATCATCTGGGAAATTTCGTTATGTTTCGGAATGTTATCATTGCTTTAGTCTAGACCAGATTAACAAAATACTCCTGATATTTTAGTATCCGCTAAATTCCGTTGTAGTTTTGGAATCCTTGTACGATATTTAGCCCAGGTTTACTGGCGTAACCATATTGAAAAATCTCTTCTTTGATCTATATAACCGAATTACAGAGAGATCTGGACTTAGCCAGTCAAGTGAACTTCCAATGTTAAGTATATGGAATCTATAAAATCAGGTTAGTAATGATGTATATTGGATTGTAATTAAGTGTGTTAGATCTACAATGTTAAATTTCCACAGATCCCATATCATACCATATTGTTAAATTCCCATTTATACTGATCCCATCCCACAAAGATTAAATTATACATACCCTTACCATCCCACAATGCGTCTTGAAATTAAATTTACATAAAACATCATAAATTCTCACAGGACTTATTGTGCCCGGTGTTGTTAAACCTACTGACATTTCTAACATTAAATTTTCATTAGGAGTCACAAATGGTCATTTTTAAAATGATACTTAACTTTTCCATATCGGCCCGCAGCATTATTAGTGGCCTATAGTGGCCCCATAACCACTCATAAATTTCGCAAGAACTCCTTAATATTAGCCACAATTATGGAAGACAATCCGCAGTTAAGGAAACTTAATATAACACTTTACAGAAACAAAGAATAGTCGCAAAATCTCATTTTTAGGTAATTTATTGAAAATTCACCAGTAAACTGTCTTACTTACAGTTACCATGGAAACTAGAAAAATAAATTACTGGATGCATGATATGAATGCATGTTGGGTAATGCTTCTTGGGTCGCACTTTTGGATTATGCGTTTTTAAATCAGCAGTGATAACGGAAAACCATATTTTGCCTGTAAATATTCTATTAAGTATTTGCGATTTTATTATAAGTGTTTTATGAAATAAAAAACGAGTTTCAGATAGTTAACAAGAAATGGGTAGATAAGACATATTAACTTTCTTTTGCCAGATTGTCTAATGCAGTATCATTTGCGTATTTTTCCTATAATTTCTTACCACAATACTAAATAGTACTGTATTTTGAATATTATTCATTTGCATGTGGTTAGTTAAAATGGAACCAAATAAAGTTCATGCATAGAAAAGGTAATACTGCTTTAACGGTTGTTTTACAGTATGTCTGTATTTATGGATAGGGTTTAGCGGCACATGGACTCAGCTATGATCATATAGTGCCGAATATGTTGAGGTTTACGAAATCTACGGTATCATTACATTGATTACTACAAGGAATTGTTTTTGTTTTACAATCATGAGGGTCAGATCACGTCTAGGAAAATGAGATGGGAAGAAACTGGGGTGCAGCGTGGCGCAGGTAGAGTGGAGTACCACAAGACCTGAGTGCACTACTGCCAGAAACAGCGAAATTAGTCTGCGGATATAATTTTTAAAACTTACTGACCGTAGAATAAAAAGGTCACAAACAGCTAATATACCACTTCTCTAACGAAATGTATATGTTTGAGATACATTTATGAACACATTCAAGTAATATTGTTTTCAGAACTCTTTTTTTTATGTTTGGTATTTCTTTTTCTGGGGGAGGGGCTAGACCTGGATTTCAAGGTGCAATATGGAGAGAGAGAGAGAGAGAGAGAGAGAGAGAGAGAGAGAGAGAGAGAGAGAGAGAGAGAGAGAGAGAGAGAGAGAGAGAGAGAGAGAGAGATTAAAAATGCCTTATTAATGTAATTAAGTATTATGTGGGAGACACAACAAGTTCACATGTGGCTTAATGTACAAAAAAGCAATAACTTCAAAAAAATAATCATACCGAGTGACAACAGTCTGTTAAGACACTGTTCTCTGTGTATTATACTATAAAATAGACAAGGTTCGTAACTTGGAAGCTCCTACCCTCACTCTCTGTTTTGCTATACGCATCCATGAAGACACTCAGCCATAATGTATCGATCATTTTACTCCTGATGCCTTCTTTTTCCTTTTATGAAGTCATCGTTTAATATTCTGCCTTTGACCAAACTAAAGTCACATGCCCCAAGAATTAAGCGTTTTTTTCGGCCTGGTCCCACTAAATTAAGTTCACCCATTGATTACCGGTACATATAAAGACATGCGTCTCCACGAAACATTTCATCAATCTGAGAACAGATGTAAATGCAAAATATGTTTCTATTTACCATTCATTCGAATCCACTCTCGAACTACTATTCAATTACACATGAGTTTCCAAACCTCCGATCACTTGTAATTCCATGAATACAAAAATTCACAACTCGGAGTTATGAGTTCCTTTCTGGCATACACAAGTCAATAGCACACAGAGTTCAGCGGAGAAAGCTGACTGGCTCAAAGGTTACTGCATAAAATAAAAAGATAAAGCCTTCAAAAGTTTATTTTTTAACCGATGAAAAGAAAAACGTGAACAGTAACTTCTGAGCAAAAATAATTTGTTTGAACCTACGTGATACTAGGAGGAGTCTTAATCGATATGTTACATGGGTTCAAAAGAATTCCTCTAAATTGCATGGTGTCTGTGTGTCTGTGTCTGTGTGTGTGTGTGTGTGTGTGATTTCGATATTAACGTAGCTTTAAAAAAATTTCAGTCATATTGTTACGTTGTTTGCAGTGTGAATTTTTATAGTGATGTGTAGCACTGCGGCATCATGCCGCAGACATGTAGCATCACGTCCCACCAAGTCACATAATCCTGTTAGCAGGCCGACCAGACCTAACACTAACCTCTTAATGCCGAGCGCCTAGCGAGGCAACTGCTAGTACCATTTTTATAAGTCTTTGGTATGAACTGGTCTTATGTGAATTATTGATATTAGAGAGCAGAAATAGCAAGGAAGTAATTTCTCTTGTCTCCCCTGTTTTTGAAAACGGTCTTTATGTTTTATAACTCGAAAGTTTTGTTAGAAGGAAGTTATCTTCCTCTTATATTACGTAATTAGTTGTTCAGCCATGCTGAAAAATATATCGAGTCAAGCACGGGTTAAGCTCACAACAGTACACCCACTTCGACAGCAGCGCTCTGTAATATTAGAAACGATGCTCGGCAAATAATTTCAATTACTGAATCACATGCGACTTATTACAAGGTCTTTAAACTTCCTTCATAACTGCAATGTAACAAGAAAGCATCGTATCTAATGAATAATGGATTACATATATATTAGATCATCGTCGATCAAACATGATTCAGTCTTTCAAAATTCTATACGTCGAATATAAGTCTCTCAACACAGGCACGCATCGGACGTGTCAGTTCAATGTTAGCATTGAGGACATTGTATACGCTTTCAACCGCTCAGTTGGCATAAGTGGTTAGAGCGGCCGCATTGGATGCGGGAGGTCGCGGGTTCGAACCCCGGCCGAGTCATACCAAAGACTTATACAAATGGCACATAAAGACCTTTTTCGAAAAGCGAAGACAAGAGTGATTACTATTTCTGCTTTCTAATATCAATAAAAGAATTATAAATATGGTACTAGCAGTTGCCTCGCTAGGCGCTCAACATTAAGAGGTTAGTGATAGAACTGGTCTGACTGCTGTCAGGATAATTTGATTGGGTGGGACACCATGATACATGTCTGTGGCATGATGCCCCAGTGCTAGACATCACCATAAACTGCCACACTGCAGATATCGTAACGATATGGCTGAAAAATTGTTAAAGCTACATTAAAAATCCAAATCAAATATACATATCATCTTTCAAAAACTAACACTACTTTGACCAAAAAGGACAGAATTTCGAAAGGCTGCTTTTTAACCGTAGATATAGTTTTGCACAATTTAATCGAAACAAAATTGTTTTTCAGACAATTATGACTATGTTTTCGTGAATTTTAGTCATCGTAAGACACGACTCTTTCTATGCTTCTTGCCACACATTCGTGTTTTGTTCTACATACTAGATCGCATTTACGCTCCGGAAATTATTAAATCAAATGAAATGTTCGCATGATCGACCCGATTGCTTGTCTGCAAATAGTCTACATTCAAATGTGACCGAATTAAAGAAGGATAACGTGTTTAAGAAACAAATTTGCCATTCATACAGTTGTGGCTGGATGGAATGTAACTGTCGGCTTAACAGGATACTAACCCGTAATCAGCCGTACGTCGTTTACGCCATATTTAGCACAATAGACATTTGCGTACCGCGACTCAATCGGATGTTTCCATGCCATTAATCTTTCAAATATAAGACGGTAAATCTTTACACCAACAACCTCATTATGATTTACTCCACTTCATCTTCAACCTACCACAATAATGTCCTGTTATCCGCTTATAAATCTCCTATAGTTTTCTGGATTATTTACCAACTAGTCGTTATGAACAAATTTCATTATAGTTTCTTATTTACCGAATAGTCGTTATCACAAATCGTTAAGATTGTTCATTCAAGGCAGTCTTTTTATATATGGAATTACCAGGCAGTCAGCTGCTAATATTTAAGGACTTAAAAAGATGAAAGAATAAAAAACAGAACAAACAAAAAAAGGACAGCAGTGTTGCAAAATAATATGAACCATATAGTTTATTGCGAGGTAATGTTATCCAAATTGTTTCATATTGACACCATATCAGTATTTTAAAAGGACTTCAAAATTTAGCAATATTGGAAATTCGATTAGCTACAATGCATTTAAGAATTTCATAATCTCTCTCTCTCTCTCTCTCTCTCTCTCTCTCTCTCTCTCTCTCTCTCTCTCTCTCTCTCTCTCTCTCTCTCTCTCTCTCTCTCTCTCTCTGTGACAGATTGTTGAAAATCAGCACAATTCCACGCCCTAATTTCTGCAGAAGTCCTCGTTTAGACCCCCAAAATAGCCCAACACACTTTTTGGTTCTGTCTGAAGGCTAACAGTTGACATGTTCATCGATCTTCTGAGCTCAATGACTGATATATTTGATATACTTATATTATGCCGACCACAGCAAATAGCATTCCACACCTTTATTTTCACTAATAACATGGCTAATGTACTCTTATTTTTATCTTACTGATATAGTACATGAATTACTAATAAAAT
Organism: Megalonaias nervosa; assembly: GCA_016617855.1. Lineage (NCBI taxonomy): Eukaryota > Metazoa > Mollusca > Bivalvia > Unionida > Unionidae > Megalonaias > Megalonaias nervosa. The sequence continues at coordinate 9,118 of JAECUM010075372.1, read as the reverse complement.
CATCCGATACAGTCTCTTTCTCCATTAATCATTCAATATATAAGTGTTTTGAATTTCATCGACATAAAGGCCTAAAAAATGGAGACGCTGTTTAATAAATTGAATAGAACCATTCAGGAAAAAGTGAGAAACTCAATAAAGCTCCCTGAAGCTAATCCAGTATGAGATGACAACGGCCACCACTTTAATGTTACCAGTATGAGATGACAATGGCCACCACTTTAATGTCACCAGTATGAGATGACAACGGCCACCACTTTAATGTCACCAGTATGAGATGACAACGGCCACAGCTTTAATGTCACCAGTATGAGATGACAACAGCCACCACTTTAATGTTACCAGTATGAGATGACAACGGCCACCACTTTAATGTCACCAGTATGAGATGACAACAGCCACCACTTTAATGTTACCAGTATGACATGACAACAGCCACCACTTTAATGTTACCAAGAGAACAACTTTCCATCGCATAAACTATTCCTACATTCCACAAAGGTAATTGTTGATCTGAGCTTTTTCCAAGGTTTGAAGGTATGTGTAATGGACGAGATATATTTTATTGTATTTAAGAAATATGCTAAATAGATATATTTTATGTAAGTAGCAAACACGTTTTATTCAATACTAATATTAAGTGAATGGAGTGAATGGAGTGTGAATCAATTTTCATTCAGTGCGTGAATCAGAATAGACAAGTTCGAAAAAGAACGGAACACTCGAGAACTTACCTTTATAGTTTCCTAATGATCATCGAGCTAGTAAGAATTGTCTGCTTGTCATCATCATCATCATCATCATTGTCGTCGTCGTCGTTGTTATCGTCGTCGTTGTTGTCTTCTTCTTCTTCTCTATCTTCGTCTTCTCCAACTTCTATTTCTTTAACTTCTTCTCCTCTTCATCCTTCTTCCTCCTCCTCTTCCTCCTCCTCCTCCTCTTCTTCTTCTTCTTCTTCTTCTTGACCAAAACAAATTATTAATGTTTTATTTTATGTATTTTATCATGAAAAGTCTAACCCTGTATAACAATTACATCACATAGAAGTCTGAAATGAAAACGATAATTTGCGAGATAACAAAAATGTTCGATAATGAAGCATCATTCTTTATGTTGTTCACAATGCAGTTTAAAATGAGTTGTTGATAATGCAGTCTATGAGGGGCTGTATATATTGCAGTCTGTGTCAGAGAGGGTTCATTGTTCTTTGCATTCTGCATTATCATTTCTCGCGTGAGGCAGTTCTCGTAAGAAAGAAAAAATAGCTGACATACTCGTTTATAAATCTAACCAACCTGCAAACTGTATAGACCCATATCTGCCGTCAAATAAGGCGTTGGCTGATCTGGGTCTCTGCAGTTTATTAGGATTAATCAGCAGAACAAACAACAGTGACCCCTAATGGGCAGCTCATTATACGACGGCTGATCAGAGTCTATGTTCACACGTAGAATGGACTTAAAAGAAAGTCTATTCGGCAATTCTATTAGTTCTAAGATTGTTTGCTTAAAGCAAGCTATGCGTTATGTATTGTATTTACACTGAAGCTGACAGCTCACTTTAAAGGAGGTTCATTGGTTATTGAAGAAACAAAACAAAATAATGTTATCTAAAGACTGGAAGATTCGTTAAATACGGCAGAATTATCATTGTTCTACGCTATATTGGAGTATTTGCTGGCAGACGGCGCCTAATAAGCACGATCAATAGATTTTCGCAGACATTGTAAATGGATGTGTCTGTTTCTTTTTTACAGTAACGGCTTATTGCCGTTGTCGTTTACCTTGTTGTAGACTTTGAGTTTGAACTGGAATGTAAACGCGATTTGTCATTTTCCGTTGTGTCTTTAGAATCTGGCGAATTTAAAACAATCAAAAATTGGAATGACAAATGTGAACTTTAAAATTTTTGTGTGTATTTAATCTGTTGACGATTCTCGGGATAAGTATTCTGAGCTTCGAAGAAATTTGGTCGTGATTGTTTTTTTAATATATTTTTTAAAATTCCTATCATGAACTTTCAATCATTCGCATAGAATAGCCAGACCAAGCCAATCACAGGAATGAGCAAGTTCAAAAATAATAGCACTGCTCTTAATTAAAGTTATTCTTACAAATGCCATTGGCTTAATACAACCAAATACGTATCCAAATCATGATCCTTGAGCACATGGTATTAAGTTACTAACTAAAGGTACAGCTCCAATTTATACGCATAATCTGGCGCGGAATTTTGCGTGGCAGCTATCAACGTAAAGATGATAGGCAAGCAATCAACGTATAGGTGATAGGCCACTTGATCTAAAGATCTAGATTCGTATAACTTTCTAATGAAAATGTGTACAGATAGTAAGTTCCACAGAGGAATAAATTGTTCTGGCTTTCAACTACTTAACACGTAACAATTTAAATTGAAAGAAACTGTAAGGTCCATTTAAAGGATATTTAATAAAAAAATATATTTAAAAAGGTGTATACTCAATTTCAATACTCAAAAAAAAAAAAAATGTTATTATTGCCCAATAGCTTCCGCAGACCAATTTGCTTGAGACAGTAAAAAATTAAAGGATCGATCGTTGAGACTGTGTTTACTATATCTATGCACATTGTGTTTATGCTATGCTACAAAAATTGTCACTCTATCTTCTGAGAAAATTAGATAACGATAAATTGTCCACCAGATCAAAATATATAGCACTTCATCGGAGGACTACTATTAATAATATATTGTTTTTTGTGTTTTTGAACGATCATGAAGAATCATAATGAGTGACACATTGTACAGCTGCAGACACAGCAGTTTGCCTTTCCCGGGTTCAGGCACGGCTCTAGGACGTGCGGGGCCCAAGGGAGCATGATGAGCCCAAACGGAGAAGCGCGGGACCCAAAGCGGTTTGCCTTGGTCGCCTTGCCCTAGGGCCGGGCTTGCCCGGGTTAATTGCAGGTAAACTTAACATGTAAATCTAACGCTAGCTTTTGATACCATGAGATTTAACACTTGAACATTTCTTATTATTAGACACTTATTTCGTTCAACAGTGCACAAAACATGCAGGAAATTATGTGATATCACAGGGATATATTGCTTAGTGCTGTACTACATAAGTACAAAAAGAGTTATGAAGTTATATAAGAATTAGGAATGCAGAAGCTGTTTTACTAAGGAAAGGCCACTGTAATGTTCAATTACTTACCTGGTAAACCATTTCTTTTCTTGAGCGTAAGTGTTGCAGCGCGACTTAACTTTAACTTTGTGATTTTATGATTATGAGACAACTTCAGGCTTTGTTAGCTTTTTCACTCTTGCAAGAAGGTGTATCAGCAGTTATTGCAGTTTTAGATAGGATAGTCTGTGGTAAGATGCTGTAATTTAAACTTAGTGCACATTAGTTTGCAAATCGAATAATGAAACAAGACTGGAGAGTTTGAGGTATGTTGTTGGCTACATTTTTGCTAAATTTTTTGTTCTAACCAAGCAGACATACATTTTTATAAACTTTTTATCAATTCATCTCAGCAGCTTTGTTTAAAGCCTATATTTCTGGCTTATCTTTTGTTCTTCCTCTTGCAACGATCGGACGTTTATTAAAATTTGGATTTCTTGCTGACGCATACCAGGACATTACAGCTAAATGTAGTATTAAAACGTGAAGTTCCGTATCACCCTTAAGTGTCACAAAGCTCTGTATCATAAAATGAAACATACCGAATTTTCGTGACACTCGTTCTTTTTCACGCCAGTGAATGTCAAAATACGACAATTACGAGAGATTCTGAAAATAGTGCAGACAGTAACAGAAACATGTTGTGACACTTGCCGGTGTTGTAATATTTATTGTTGACATTACAGTTATACACGTCACACATTGTAGCAATTACGTACGCCTCAACGGAGAATATCACACTGCATCAAGATTAAACGTATTTATCATACTGCATCAAGATAAAATGTATTTCTTGGAGTTTGCATTATAATATCGTTTACTTTATGAGTGTCATGTCACTTGTCTTTAGTTATGGAAGCGCTGAGTATTTCAGTTTGTTCGTATGGGGGTTTTTGTTCTTGACTATATGTCACTAAGTTGATTAGTATGTCCCTTTCTCTGCCTACCTGTCTGTGTATCTATCTCTCTATCTTTGCCTGGCCATATGTATTGAGCTTTTCTAATTGGTTTTCTTTTTACGCATATTGGCACAAACTGAGGTAGTTTAGTCTCGCTCTTGCCCGAAATATAGATAGATGGGTGGGTAAAAGGAGGGCTGGTTGTATAAAGGTAGAAAGACGTAGTCATTTGAAAACCATATTAAATGTCACACTGGCCCTTTAACCCCTTTAACTGGTAACACTATTTTAAGAAGCACCAATGTATTGATCTCGAATATATATATATATATATATATATTATATATATATATATATATATATATATATATATATATATATATATATATATATATATATATATATATATATATATATATATATATATATATATATATATATATATAATCATTTTATTCATTTTATACATAATGAGACTTGTTCAATAATAAGGCACTATTGATGTTAGCAAGAATTTCATTCGCTTGTCAAAGCTAATGTTGATTTATATTTAAAGATGATAAACTGCCAAGAATCTATACCTTTTTCCATGGTGTATTCGAGCAAGGGATTTGCTCGTTCTCAGCTGTGACCATTGATGTATTGGTCACTGTAGTATAACATCACACAGCTCTATCAAATAATGCATAGATCCGACCTGTCAATCAAATTCACAAATATTGACCAATCGGATAAGAGCGTCCGGTGCTACGGTAACATCCACCATGTTTTACCCACAAACAAACGTGTGGTGAAAATACAGCTGCATTACAGACTTTCGTGATTTTTGCGATATATTGACAAAATGGTGCTTCGATGTGCATGAGGAACGTGCAATACAGATGAGAGATATCCGGAAAGGTTGGGAGGAGGCCGTTTTATACGTTTTCCGACTCCAAAACGCGATTTGGAAAAGGTGAAATGATGGATCAAAGCGTGTGGTCGACCGCACGAACAGTTTAATATCGCCAGAATAAACCAACACAAGGCCGTTTGCTCACAGGTAATTCAGTTCAGATTTCACTATGGTAAATAAGTATAAGTAGTATTCTACAAAATAATGTTAAAATAGAAAAGATCTATGCACATTTCGTAAGGCTGGTTTATGTAATTGTTGTTGTTGTTATCATGGGTTAACTACATTTTTTCAGTACACGATAGGTTGGTTATACATGGCGGACTGGTTTTTCTGGTGGACGAAAAACCCGGAAGAAACCACAGACTCACGGGAAGCTACGATAAAGCTTTTTCACATACCCACACTGGCCGAGCCCAAGATTGGAACCTATGTGGTCGTAGGTGAGATGACAGTGACCAGTAAAGGTGAGCATACATTTATTCCATATCAGCCCCCTTGATATTTTTTATCTCGTATTGCAGGAATTAACAACAGGTTAATACATGGGGTTATTATCAGTGCATGTATAACGGAGAATATATTTATGTTATGACTAGGTCATGAATAAGAATAAGAATTCTTTATTTCAGACTACATTGTCCATATATCTAAATTAAAATACAGATATAAAATGTTTCTTTGCTGATATTAATATAAAATGTCAGATTTACTTTACTTTTTTATTGTCATTTAATGCATTGTTTTGTAAATATACATATTTTTCAGCACTTTTTGGAGGAAATGGACCAATTGAGAATTACCCAGACCCCATTCAAGCTGATGGTTCACGTACTGTGCCAGCAAGAAAACTTCCAGTGAAGAGAACTTCTTCACAACTAATTGAAACCAGTCAACATAAATGCAAAATGCCTGCATTTGGAAGAAAACACAACTATGTAAGGGACAAGTAACTAAAAGAATATGTCTAGCTTGAGTCATCTTTTACATATGAAATTTAACAAGTTTAATTTCAGAATAAATTCAAACGTTAATATTAAAGTAAATATGCAAAGCTAGCAAGTTAATAAACTGATACTGTCTGAAAAGTGTTTCAGTTATATGGCTTATACTTCACATTCAGTTTATATATATATATATATATATATATATATATATATATATATATATATATATATATATATATATATATATATATACAAACATGAAAACTACTTGTTGACTAACATCATTATGTATAAGTATTTATTTCTTACAGATTGAACAGTCCAGATATGAATTGTGAGTCAGGGGTGTCTACACAGACTGAAGACCCATGTAAGTATTGTAATCACTTATTTTGAAGATTGCAGATATGGAATTGCATAATCTCTGTAAAATTCAGCTATTTTTTGTAACATTGAAGTCATAAATGGAATGTCTGGTTTAATTCTTTCCACATACATATCCTCCTGTGTGTACACAATGAATTCACAAAATTCACAAGCTGTGATCATAAGTTGGCCTTGAATCTGTGCATGGTAAGTTTGTGTTTTCTTTAATGATACATGCTCATCCCTCTGTAAATAGAAATCTGGTATATCATTGCATGCTTTTTCAATGGTCATTTTTCTAGCAGAGAAGGGGCATTTAATTTCCACAATTCCACGTACTCCGTTATCACATAGTTTCTCATCTGGCAAGGCACCAAAAACAAATGAAAAGTCATTATTAATCACAAAGCTACACTCATGGAAATGCCTAGGATACAATTCATTATACTTCTCTTTAGTAGTTTTCTCGTGTCATTTACGATATTCAAGAGCTTTTGCTTTCACGTCATGTTTTGAAGATAAAACTGTTAATAAACTTCTCGTTGGGTTTAGATCTCCTTGATATTACTTTTCCAAAATTAGATGCTATAAGTCTGTTTTTTCTCTCATGAAACCAGCGAACTGATAAGGCCTGATTTCTTGTCTGTACCTCACTGTCACATGGATTTATGCACTTTGTGTTCTCATTGAGTGGTTTGAACTCGTTTGGTAAACACATTGGAGAAGCCCTTGTCATAGATGTATTACCACAGTCCTGAGTTATTTATGTGGTTTCTCCCAGGTACTTTGTCTGAAATCAAGAAAAGAAATACTTTTCGTATTTTTTCAGGGATATCAGCAATGGATATGTTAGCAGTTGCAGCTGAGAATCAGGATCTAATGCTCAAATGGTCAAATAGTTCAAGAGAGATACAAGAGCTTCAACTTAAAGTGTCATCAAAAGATAAAGAAATTCAACATCTGAAGAAAATAATTTCCAAGAAACAAACATTGAATGTAGTGACTGTGAAGTATAAAGAAAACACACTGAAAAATTTGTTTAAATACTATACAGGAATGACATACATAAGATCTTTTTGCTTTATTGGCCTCTCTAGCCCCTATAAAGTGTGCAGTCAAATATGGACCAGGACGAAGGGATACAAAAAGCCTTAGCCAGGAAGATGGACTGTTATTCTAAACGTAAAAGAAATGTAATAAAATAATTGTGTTAAACAGTGTTGTTTCTGTGTTTACTTCATATCAGTGTTCATTTTAGACATCTATAATTTTTGCACATATTCTCAATGGACACCTTATTACTTGTTCTATTTGATGACATTGTATTTGTACATTTACATGAATATTCCTATTACGTATCAATTCAAGTGTGTTGCATCAGCATGATGAATAAAAACAAAGTATTAAAGTTATATTGTTTGTTGTGTTTATTTTAATCTGGAAGTAATAAATAGTTAACTCAGTGTTCCATCTACAATAAGATTTTAAACAAGTATTTCCGTTGGTGAATAATTTGTATTTTAAATTCATACTTTTTGTTTATATCTGTCTGGCAAACCAATGGCTTCCTGTTTCTACTCTCTGTCAGTCTAGCATCCACGACATGGTTAAGTGGCATTGGTTTTATTTTCGATCCCCTTGGCACATTCCATTGCTGAGGTATGTTTGTGCAGCTCAGCTGGTCAGGAACAGCGGTGAAGTTATGTAGTTTGAAAACCTGTAGGGACTTAATTAAATTTTCCCCATATCATACACATTAATTAGTAAAATAAATGTTATCAGTGTATGTATCTGAAACATACCGCTTACAGCACTCTGTGAAATGCCAAAGGAAGTGTTTATACATTATTAATTTGGTTTACAAACAACGTGTCAAAGTTACAATTTTGATAACTGCAATTAGTAAATCCTCCCAGGGACTTGAATAAAATAAAACATGTCAGATACTGTGTTTTTTGTTTGTCTTTAGTGCTGCTGCCTGAGATTCCTGACGTATGTGAACTTAGTATTTTAGGATACTGTATGTCAGCATGGTCATGTAAGTGAATTTACTCCTCTGAAATTAAATATTAATTTTTTTAAAAATTAATAGTAATATAGTTTACGCAAAGTCTATTTAATCCCGACTAATGAAGGCTTTGCACGTTAAATGTCATCAAAAAGCTTCCAGAGGCCATCCATATATGACATCGGACACCGAGTGGGATCAAACAAGTATGATGATGGGGTTTGGGGTATTTAAAAAATGTGACGTCACAAAACCAGCACCAGTGCCATCTACCAGAGAAATAATTTAGAATGCAGTGTTCTATTGTTTTGCTAATGCAAAAGGATTTCAAACCAATATTAATTTTGACAATTTTTATTGGTTGGCTGGGTGTCAAAGCTTTGTGACGTCGTACGAGGGGGCTAAGCTTTTGTGACGGGGCCTGGGGCGGGGTACAAAAAAATCCGCCCAAATTGCGTGAATTCGTACATGGATTACCCCAGACTAAAATTAAAATAAATTGAATACTAGCCATTTTTAAGCATGTGCAATCAAATTGTAAAAAAATAACACACATTACTGAAATAGTCGATACCGAAAGCCTACATCACCTTGTATGACTTATGCTATAACAGTTGCCTTCTTCAGGGTATTAAAATGCATGTTCAAACATTAAAAATAGTTCATAAAAATACAAAATATGTTAACTCTTACGCCGCTTTACATGAACAGTACGCATCTTCACACTTTCCTCCGTAATTTCGATGTGTAGACGGTTCGGAGGCTGGTTCTTCTCCATAGATGACCAGCATCTCGCTTCTACGCGAATCTTATTTTCAAACTCCAAAACTTTGATCTCGT
>JAECUM010075369.1:0-11803 GCA_016617855.1 Megalonaias nervosa | reverse complement strand
ATGAAAATCATACGAATATGACAATTATATGTATGCGATCTAGTTTATAAATTTGAATGATCACTTTGTAATAACAAATTCGAATGCTTCCTAATAACATTTTCCAATAGCAAAGCGTTTATAGAAAAGAGCATAAATACTCAGAGACACAGACAGATAGACTACACTATGTACACACCATACATATACCATGATAATCATGATATTGCAAAACCGTTTAAAATAGGTATTGTTTCCAATGCCTGTGAGAATAGATAGACCCAAGTTGCCGTCCCCCCTCCCCCCAAAAAGTCTATTCGTTGCTCTTTCGGCCTTTATTTCATCGAGTCGAATAACCATTTGCAGATAAGACTACTTCTAAAGGTTATAGTTCCGCGCAAATAATATATATTTTCCAAATAACTTTTAAAAAATAACTATTAACAATGGCGCGAGTTTGCAAAACGTACACTTCATTTAACATTTGTACAGTTTCCGTACAAGGTAATAAGTAGAACTAGAGAGTGATTTTGTAGATGCATATATACGGGCGGTGAGAACGTGAGAGAGGAAAAGGTGGAAAACAAGAAATGGGTAAAAAGCAATAACACTGCAATAGTAATAATAATAATAAGAAGAAGAAGTAGTAGTAGTAGTAGTAGTAATAGTAGTAGTAGTAGTAGTAGTAGTAGTAGTAGTAGTTTTGTCGCATTGGTCGATTAACGCATGGATTGAAATATATAATATTTTATTTATTTCAGCCTGAATCATGTACGAAAAATCGAATTCCGTTGTCAATGTGAACCTTTATATGGAGAGTGGGATAGACAGCAGAACATCGGCAGTAAACGCACTGCCCTTAACATTGCACGAATTCCCCATGTTTACGGGATTCAGTAATATTGACCCCAGTCTAAGTCTCGCAGTTGTGAAGACGATTGAAAACAACGATATGATACCAATAATAAAGGAGGAATTAAAAAACAGAATTCAGTTCAAGCGGATGGCAGAAGGAAAGGAAGAATTGGTGGTTGACTTTCCAGAAAAGCCAAAAGCTGAGGTATCTTAACTTTTGTACAATGTTAATATCAACATACCATTTCTGATTTAAATAATCTGGTGATGTTAGCTTTTGAATGGAATTTTATTTTATCTTTCCTTCCTTTTTAGCCTTAGCTGGAAATAATCACTGCATTTACCCATTTAATGACCGTTTTAATGTTCGACATCAATGTCCAATTTAAACGCTGAAACTATATCAACAGCTCCTCTCTTGTAGTCCGGTAACCCATTGATAAAGCAATCTGAAAAGCCCGACTATCAATTTTCAAACAATATAGAGGTCACATTTCTAAAATACCGGTACGCTGTTCTTATGGTTTCATCTTAGATGAAATTATAACATTAATGCGCGATATACATTCGGACATAACAGTTAGGCTTTTAAATTAAGTCGGGAGTTTATGACTCAAATGTCAGTTTTCTCCATCTTTGTCAGGGTTGTCAACATTAGTTCAGAGATCCCAGTAAACTGAAAGGTGAAAGGACAAGTTCGCCCGTGCAATGTCTGCAAAAGAAATATATTATTCGAGTTATTATTATTATTATTATTATTATTATTATTATTATAAGTTGTCAGCCGAAGAAAAGGCGAAGGTTGAAAGGAGACGAGAACAGAACAGAATGGCAGCAAGAAGATTCCGGGAAAAGCAGAATACACGAGGAACAAAACTGCAGAAGGTAATTTAATGTATTAAAAAGAAAATAGATGCAGGAGACAGAGATTTTTCTGATAGAATCTCGAGGGGGCATAACATCAAAGAAAAGACAGATAACATAAAATTGAGTCTGAACAGGACCCATTTTTTGGGAAGAGAAATATTAACTGAAACATGGCGGTCGGCTGTAAAGGATGATACAAGTCTCAGCATTACGTAGAGACTTCTCTGGATATAAAAGTTTGTGACGGCACAAAAGCTTCCGATTGAGTGATTTAAAATTATCGGAACATTCTTAAAGTATTCTGTTGGAGTGCATAAGGTGATATTAACCCAAATCAATATTTGAGAGGCAATAAATATAACGAAAACAAACTCATAATAATGATCTCCATCGAGGGTACAGATGTCCAGCGAAATATTTGTAGTTATAATTGCGTAATCCTGTTGTGTGTGAATCTATCAGCGCGATATATATATATATATATATATATATATATATATATATATATATATATATATATATATATATATATATATATATATACTTTGTTTCAGAAAACACAAAAACTAGAGTCTGACAATACATCCTTGAGAAATCAAATACGAGAGCTAAGGAGAGAAAGGGAAATTCTGCAGAGTCAACTACAGGGACATCTGTCCGTTTGTACTTACGTCACTGGCCAAAATATGCAGATGAGATTTCCATCGTGACATTTGCAGAAGCGGATTTACAGGGGTGGAGGGATCCTTAGTAGGTTAAAACATTCCGGACCAGTTCATATTTTTTCATTATATAATCATTATATAATCGGTTCAACTCGGTCTGTGTTCACTTCCAATTTAACTTAGCAATCTGAAAATTACTTCATCTGGATCAGTCGCTGCGTAGACATTAACAGATTATAAAAGTAGATGCTAACGTCGTGACAAAGAAATTATAGGTTTTAAGTTTTATTTTAACTATCTGAATGAAGTATCATCATGAATTTTGTCATTCATCGGTTGGGGCTGCTAGTGGCCGAGTGGTCTAAAGCGCTCGGATTTACCAATCATCTCACCTCTGTTTGTATGGGTTCGATGTCTCGGATTCGGCCAGTGTGGATATGTGACAAAGCTGCCGGTAGCATCTCGTGGATCGGTGGTTCGTATCTGGGCTTTTCCGGGTTCTTCCTCTACCGATTTTACTGGCCTCTATATATATATAGTCCAGGTTGTGCTGAGAAATGATGTTAAACCGCAATACAACTATATCATTCATCCGTTAACTTAGCAAGGAGAAGTCTATACAAGGTTGAATGCGTACAGTATAAACATCCACTTAAACTTTGACTTCGACATGTTATTTGAGTTGGATAGAATCTCTGTTTAATTCACCACGTTGAGCAAACTTAATACTTGTATTTATATTATAACTGTAACTTGATATAAAGAAGTCTCCACTAACTATTATTACTCTCTTGGCATACTAATGAACATGCCGTACGAACATCTATCTCTCGCCAGCGCATTTAAGGCGGGTTTGATTCAAAGAGTAATCCATCGATGGAAACGGATATGACAATCTACTAGCTGTATCAAGAACAATTGATCTGTCGTAGGATGATTTCTATAAGGAATGCATCTCCTTTGAAATAATCTTATGTCGCATATGCCTTACCACGAAACTAACTTTCTTATTTTCTGTTCCGTATAGTGAATAAAGAATATCTATCTTAAGTCTGAGTGTAACATTGGTGTGTACTGGCGTGTATCATCAAACCGGCCTAAATACGTTCTGGGCTGATTTTTGGATGGTAATATCTTTGTAATCGGACTGAAAACTTCTCAGAGATGGGGTTTAGACCGCCAAATACACAAAAAGGCCCAGTAGCAACAGTTCCTGGGAAAATAAATTCACAGACTCATGTGGACAGACATTTGTGAGCTAATGAATAAATACTTGAATTAATGAATTGATACTTACATCAATAGGGTTTAAATTCATTCCAACAGGGGTCATTTCTGCTTGAAGGCCTTAAAATGCATTGAGAGAAGGGTCATTTCTTCCTCAGGACCTTAAAATGCATTGAGACAAGGGTCATTTCTCCTTCAAAGCTTTAAAATATATTGAGGCAAGGGTTGTTTCTACTTCATAACGATCTGAGCAGAGCGAGCCATATTCTTTGTAGTTTTGTATTGCATGTACTAAAAACGATAATTAAAATAAAGCGACGAATATGACTTGACACGTAGCAATCGACAATTGAGCGAACCTAACACAGCAGTTTTAAAACTTGCCAATGGCTGCCCTAGATTAAGATATCCGTTTAAGATTACGTTCAATGCAACATGTTTTAATTTCATGCTACATAAAAGTGAGTTTCTACAAGGTGTTCCTTGTTGATTTGTGTTTTATGAGACACAGAATACTTTCATTTTTTCTGTATAGACATTCACTCTTCGTTTCTCAACTTTTATAAAAGATAAAATACATGTGGCAGAGCTACGTGTTAGCTGAGGTATGTTATTTTGGTAGATCGAGGTCCAGGTGTGAAGACGTAATTAAATTGATCATTTTATGTTTGATACGGCTTTGTATGGGATGGTATGTCTATAGTATTACACGATGACGTGATAAATTGTATTGGGACTTTTAATTGTTCCTGTTCTATTCGTATCACCTGAAATCCATTTGATATTTGAGATTTTTTAACATAAATGTTCCAGTATTTTCTATGGAAAATAATTCGTGTATTACATGACTGTACGAAGTCACTCTTTGATTATTTTATTTTACATTTCATGATTTGAGATTCGGAAAGGTTTGCATGATGCAGTAAAGCATTTACTTCCAGTTTACTATTTTTATTTTATGACATAGTCGGTACATTTTGCCTATAGTGTGTGCAGTTTCATATTTTTGATATCTTAACATGTGAACATATCACTTTATGGGATTCTGATTGGTCCAAATAAGCTCATGAAATTATTGTACAGTGTTCTCTTTACTGATTGGCTGCGATCATGAGAAAGCTTTCATAACCCCGCCTTCTGGAATGTTTCGTTGTCAATGAACATTTTGGCCGCCATTGTTTTATTCGATTCGCGAAAGGTATTGGGGGAAAATGGTCTCGTCTATCTGAATATGGCCAATTTATGACCGCAGGGGCTTGTTATGTCATGTATAACATATCATAACATGAAAAATGCCTAAAACTCCAAGACAACAACAACAACAACAACAACAACAACAACAAGTAAAACTAATGGTATTGCTCAGTTCATAGCGAATGTGTAACTTGGGGTTGGAGGGAGGCGGTAAACCTGAAGAATAGAATCCACCCTACATACAAGCGTGGTTTAAATGTTAACTTACAGAAGTAAATAAACTCACCTCTGTTCACAGAAGAACGTGGACATAAACCGGTCACCAAACTGACAGACGTTTATCTAACCACTGCATATTTACGCGGTAAATATGTGATGCATTTCCGACTCAAAATGAAATTTGTTTACGTCTTCTGTACAGTCTAATATTCAAAATCAAATACTGCAAATATCCGGTCACAAAGACATTACAGTAAATATGTGTATTTCTGCATCCAGTAATCTTCTTTTCACAAAAACATCGCAACAATGTAATGTTTAATCGTGATGTGGAATTTCAAGGTAAATGCTGGCACTGTGTTGTGTGGCCAGCTCAAACCGGTACTGTGCACCATATCAAACAACGTGACAACTCACGCATTGGACATTTTGTGTTGAAAAATGATTTTGTCTTTTGCAAAATGTTCCGTTTATTTGGATGAACGCTTATTCTTTGATTTATAGTTTGCAAAAATTTATAATCTACCTTTACTATTTCAACTTTGTTTGGGACTATTTTTTACGCACAACAAATGAAAGGTACATCGTCTGTCAGAATGAACGAAATTATTCATTCTTCTTTCTGTCTAATAATTTATGCTGAAATAAAAGCTATGTGATAAAAAGAATCTCAAATGGGTAATGATTTAATATGAAATATATGAAACTCGTTAAATAATGTCCAGCTTGTGCAAGCCAAGGCTCGCAAAAGCTGGGCATTATTCAACTCGTTTCATAAATTCAATATTAAATCATTCCCCATTTGAGATCCTCTATATATCAAACCCTCAGAGAAATAGCCTTTAATGAGCGCTTTAATTTTCTGGTGTCTGTGGCATTCAGGTGTATGTGTAGCATTCTAGTAATATTCTGGTGTCTGTGTAGTATTATTGTAATATTCTGGTGTCTGTGTTGCATTCTAGTTCCTTGGACCATATTGTATATAATATAAAGACGGAGTTCATAATGTTTCTGCTGTTTCATTTTAATCTATTTAAGATTTTACGCTATATGTGAAAATAAAATGAATTAGTAATTTTCTGGTGTATATGGAAAGTTCTGTTTAATTTCAAACGGATGTTATGAAGACCTCCATAATTTTTTTAAATGTTTCCAATTATATTTTACACTTTCATAATTGTTTCAACTTGAGGTCATACTACGATGCCGTTTTCTTTTTCTTACGGTAAATCAGCTGAAAGAATATGTTTCGAAAGAAGTTTAAACACACATTCACGTGTGGTCACACATGGTGGCAAACACAACAGATGCAGTTTTACTGTCAGTCGTTAGACATCCGCAAGAACTAAAACACCAATCCTGTTAAGGATCGATACCAAGAAGTGGATTATTTTCTTTATCTCTATTTATGTCTAGACTGTATGTAGAGGATTATCAACGGCTTAAAAGGGGACCTTAATTATCTTAAAGCAGCATACAAGTACTAGTCATATTTCCATTGACAACTTAAGCAGTTAATTCATATGATATATCACATAGGTCAATAATCCTTTCTTATTGTCATATTTGGTAAATCGATGATTTGTTGTTTCACATCGACCATCATTCGATGCAATGTTATATTTGTTTACTTTTTAATTTAACAGTTTTAAGCAGTTAATTCTTAAATACAGTGTGATATGATTTATTTTCATGTTTTCGCTAGTCTTTCAAATCATTTTGCACTATTGTTATATTTACGTTAATTTTTTTCAAAACTGGGTCAGATTGTTCAGTGTCATTATTGTGTATGTCATCAATGTTCCACGTCATCCTAGAAGTTATAATTGCTGACTGACACACTAACAAACATGTTTAAATCATGTCGTCGTACATCCGAATTTCTTGTCCAACTCATCCATAATATTATTGTCAACGTCATATGGTAATTTATGACTCATAGCAGTGTGTCTTTGTTCCTTCCTTTGAACGGGTTATTTTTATTTTTTAACTATTTTCGTTAATGTCATAAAACAACAGCACAAAACATCATATGACACAGGTAATTTTTCTAACTCACGCACCCCACACCACATCATGCACATTGTTTGCTTTGAAAATGGATAAATGTCATTAAACTCTGTTAGGTCTTTGCAATCTCAGATATCATGTGTGTCACATACAGACCAATTTCATACAGTACTGGAGATATTTTACTTACAACCGAACATCCTTTTCGGAGTACCAAGTATTATCTTCCTTAAATATTAGGTGACCAGAACCTAATTAAATGTTCTAATACTCGCACGGAATCGACATATCTCATTAAGCCTGTTGACCTGAATAGTTTCGAACGTACCTTTGTTACAAGGACGGTGACAGAAGGTAGGCGGACAGATGGACAGACAGCACGAACCCAATGTGTATTCCGGTTTGGAAAGGAGATGGAGTGTAGTCATAATTCTCAACAAATTTAATTTGAAATTTCAACAAGGGACCTTGGAAAACGATTCAAGTAACCCAAATGAATTTGCCTACCGGAAACAAAGCCCTAACATGCTAGTATACTAGCATTTTAATTCTTCGTACAAAAAGTTATCTCTCTGATAAAGGTATCGTGAAACAATCTTGAGATTACTTAGCGAGCGTTGGAAATCAATTCTCAAGATTACGTAAACTCTGTGTTGATACTCTACTTGCTTTAGTTTTATCTGTTCTTAAAGAACTAAAGATTGAGTTTGGATACATTGCGTATGTGAAAGGGTTTGTAATAATATCTATTGACGAAAACTTTAAAACACCTTCGACCTAAGCTTTGCAAAGCAAGGAGTAAAGTAACTGAATATAAAATTAATGTTTTGGGGTTTTTTGCTTTATTTTTTTTAATCAAAGGACCATACGTTTATGAGACGACCTAAATGTTAGACTCACATTTGCGATCTTGCTTTATTCACTCTGCATTCCTGTGCAGTTATGCACACCAATTGCATCATACGGGTCGCAGGTAATGAGACATATATTATCTTCCATTGATTACCATGAAGTCCGAATATCTTCTATCGTTTTTTGTTTAAAGAATATAATTGCAAACATGTCCAACCCAGTTTGAAAATGACGTGTTTTCAGCTTTGTAATCACTATGGTTTTTAATTTCAATAGCTACGACCGATGTAGTTGCAATTAATTAACATCCATTATACCGTAGAAAGGTATGATAATAACTGATCGCATTTTATGTAATTAACTGATTAATTTTCATGGTTCGGAGAAGTACCAAAACCATGCAGCTTGTCTTTTGTGCAAAATACATGGTTTCTATTACTATTACCTCATTTGACTCTAACCGCTCCGGTGACCGATTGGTTAGAACATCTGCCTCAGATGCGTGAGGTCGCGGGTTCGAACCCCGGCCGAGTCTTACCAAAGTCTTATAAAAATGGCTGAAAGTTGCCTCGCTAGGCGCTCAGCATTAAGAGGTTCGTGTTAGGACTGGTGTGCCTGGTGTCAGGATAATGTGACTGGGTGGGATATCTTGCTACATGTCTGCTTCATGATGACCCAGTGCTATACATCACTATAAACTGCTACACTGCAGACATCGTTGCGATATTACTGAAAAATTGTTAAAGCTACGTTAAAAATCCTAAACATACACACACTTCAATTTATCATATATTTTTCTACTTTTTTTCCATCTGTGCTGAAACTGATGCCATTTGTATTAAACTATGAAATTAAGGTTAGAGCTATAATGAGTTTGTTTAACGTGGAAAAATGGAAAGAAATATAATTTGTGATAACGTTATCGTACAGCAGTTGTTACACATAACGGAAGCAGACGCGATTTCATTACCAGCCTTGGCCACGTTTACCTGGTTAAATTTATTAGCTTTAATTGTTATGTAGCAGCTTAGAAAATCAAAACTTTTGAAACTTTCTGGGCGGGTGCTAAATATATGCTACCCACCCTGTCTAGCCCACCTGGTCGGTTTTACAATCTCGGCATACAGTCTTTACCAGCGGTCATAGATGTATCACGCACAGCACCTGTCGTGATCTACAACAAGCAAACTGGTTTGATCGAACGGGATGTGTAGTACAGGATAGCGAGAGGAGCTAATGAATACAGAACAAAGAGCAGAACGATATCGATTCAATGAATTTGTTGCTATGTACATCTATATGTTTGTAACTCTTGATTCATGACTGTATCTATATTATATGTAACTTTTGTTTATGACTGTAAATTGTAATGATAACCTGTAACCAATATAGATAGCTAATTTTCTACAAGGTTATGAAATTCTATTCGAAGACATTAAGAGTGTAGATTACGTAGGATCTATAAATAGGTGTCTACGCAGGCGTTTACGGTCATTAATGATACTATTAATATTAAAACATGTTTACAAGTTTGGAGTTGTTTCCTGTTGGATAGGTCAGTCAATAGTGTTCTTAGAAGAAATGACTTATTTCCCATTGGATGGGTTATGTCAGGTGAGTTCTTTTGCGATGTGGGATATATGCAAAATGTCATATAACGAGTAGGAGCAAATGTGTTTTTAATGCCCTACGCTTGAATATAAGGAGAGAACTGAGCAACTGATTTCATTCCAATTTTTGGTTCTTATTTAATATGTTTTTGTATTAATGCCAGTCTGCATATGTATTTAATGTTGTGTTTAGATAATTTGAGAGGAGACATTCGTTAAGATTATTCTCTAAAACGACAAAGTGCTCATTTTACTAAAAATATTATTCTGGGACTGTTGTGAATTTATTCAAGGACTTCTGGGCAATGAAAATGATTATATCAGAGCTGTTGGCAGACGACTACGTTTGAGGATTTAAAATTCATTTGGAACATTCGATTCTTTTGGACTTGAACATAATTTTTAGGATTAATTTGGATTGAATTCATAATACTGTAAATTCCTCATAAATGTTTATTTTATAACTTTGATAATTAAATGATTTGTTAAGTTGTACAAAACTGGTTGGTTTTGCTTCTTTCTGATACTTTGTTTATGACCATGGAGTTCTAACTTTGTACAATTACCCCTCCACCTGCATTACCATCCTCACCCCCAAAAACAAAGGACCAAAACTGAAATTCAAAACCATTCGTTACATACCACACACCACGCAGACGCACACAACTTTAAACTAACTGTTCTGTGACGATAGAGAGTGAAATGTAGTTCTCAAAATGTATTAAGCATTTCCTTAAACACAATGAAAAATCCACTACATAACACTTCACATTTCAAACGCTAGCAAGAACAATGTCAAGCGTTAGTGTCCATAGTTAGGCTTATACGTTCCTTTTGATCTATATACATATATAACCCATGATGTAGATACGAGTGCTTCAATGACACACACTAATCTGAGACAATGAAATAATCCTTCTATAACGAGTGTTCCCCACGGCTAGCACGACTGCGTGATTAATAAAATGATTAATATCGTATAAATTATAATATGGGGCTTCACGGTCAATGCTAAGTCCGCTTGTGTATTTGTATGATCCAATCAAAACAGTCCGATGAGTGCATTTATAATGACAGGCAAGAGAGTAAAGAGTGCAAAGCTCAGGTCAGTTGACGAGGTTTTAACCTTCTACCCTTGACGCTTGTAAACTGAATGGTCAGCGTCCTTAGGCAGTCAATAGGAACACTGTATTAATTTACCTGAGTTATAATGTTGAATGATCCGAATATTGTGATAATCATTTCAACAAAGTACATAGCCTCTATTTTATAATTGTATGCGAATTTTCTTAATGTGATCATCGTGAAATGACAAATGTACTACGAAAATACCAGGGTAAGGATAATGCACTAGACTGATTGATTGATTGATTGATTTGTTAGTTTACTCGATGGTCAAACATTTGTCTTTCCTATCTTTTTATAATCTTTATTTCTTTATTTATTTAAATTCATTAGGAATGTTAACAAAAGTTTTCATTGTACAGTGAACAAGATCTGAATTGTGGAAATAGATGAAAACCTGTTTGGCTATCAAATATTAGAACTATTACACCAGGATTCCTTTCTTTGCATTATAAACATTCAAACAAAATGTAAAATAGCATCGCGAATGGCGAATGAATAATATATCATTAGTAACTGTCTCCAGTAGTAATTGTACAATGAACAGGAAAAGTACTAGTTCAGGCAGTAAATTCTTAATTGGAGTAGCTAGATCCATCCGAAGATGTTCGAGAAACAATTATTAGTAGTCAGTTGTGGATTAAAGGCGATTCGAAGTTAAGGATAGCCAAAGGAATGAAAAGTTGGTCCCTCTCTTTCACTGCAGTTTCTTTATATAACTGACTTATTCTGTTATGTATATTTAATTTATATTGTTGCTTGACCTTTGTCCGCGATTGAGTGCAGAGTATTGGCCTACCTGATTTTCGTCATTTTTAAAAAGATGTTTACTTGGATTTGAGTTCAAAGGTCTTTCTCTAGGAAATTCAATGGTGTCGTAGGTCAAGCGAAATTAGTAAATATAGCTTTTGTAAACAAAGTTATTATTCCTGTTTCATATCAGTCTTTTGGAACTTATTAACTAAGATTTTAGTTGTGTTTAGATATCATTTGAGTCGAATCATTTATTTAAATTATTCATCAGAATTACAAAGTGGTTTTTGATCATTTGGAATAAAATATTACTCTGGGATTATTGGGAATTCGTTCAAAGATTTTCTGGATTATATCATACGACAATTGGCACATCAGCACATTCGGATTGTTCTATACTTTTGGACTTGTGATAAAATATGTAGGACTATCTGGGATTTAATTCAC
>JAECUM010075368.1:0-21144 GCA_016617855.1 Megalonaias nervosa | reverse complement strand
ATAGCCTATCGTGTGCTGAAAAAATGGCGTTAAGCCCCACAACAACAACAATAACAACCTCCCAGGAGTATTTGTGATGCAATTTAAATCATTTACTTTCTTTTCAACCGTGTATGGACCATAATACTTGACCTGATGGGAATTTTGTGGAATGGGCAAGAGAGCTAGAATTCTATCACCTGGCTGAAACCTCCTATCCCCTGAGATTTCATCATATCTTGAATTCATTTATAACTCAGTAGAGTGCAAATTTGCTCTTGCGACCTCACAAGCCTTTGACAACTTATACTTAAAGTTACAAACATAATCAAGAAGATTGAGTTCAGTATCTTCATTAGAAAGAAGTTTCTCTTTCAATAACTTCAATGGTCCACGCACAGTATGTCCGAAAACTAGTTCAAAGGGACTGAATCCTAAAGATTCTTGAACGGACTCCCTAGCAGCAAACAAAAGTAAACGAATGCCTTCATCCCAATCTTTACACGTATCAAACTAATATGACCGAATCATATTCTTCAAAGTCTGATGAAATCTTTCTAAAGCCCATTGGTTCTCAGGGTGGTAAGCAGAAGATTTAAATACTTGAAAACCTAATTCGTGCATAGCTTCTTGGAAAATTCCAGACGTAAAATTTGCCCCTTGATCCGACTGGACAGATTTTAGGAAGGCCAAATTGAGTAAAAAGCTTTATCAAAGCTTTTACTATGGTTTTGGTTTTAATATTCCTCAAAGGAATTGCCTCTGGGAATCTTGTTGACGTACACATAATCGTCAACAAATGTTATTTGCCTGACTTGGTCTTAGGTAAGGGACCAACACAATCTACCATAATTCAGCTAAATGGGTCGTCAAATGCAGGAACAGGCTGCAGATGAGCCTTAGGTATCTTCTGGTTGGGTTTTCCTACCATTTGACAAGTATGACATGATCTACAAAATTTACAAACATCACTTTTGATTTTTAGACAAAAAAAATAAGTCAAGATATTGTGATAAGTTTTATTAATCCCTAAATGCCCAGCCAGAGGAGTTTCATGGGCCAGACTAAGTATTTCCTGTTTGTAAGATTTTGGAACTACAATCTGATAGTTCACTGACCACTCGTCACCAGAAGTTACCGCGGGAGATCTCCATTTTCTCATAAGAATTCGAATTTTAATGAAATAACAGACAGGTACTTCAGTGGCTTCAGTTTCACTAATGGCCCTCTGAAACAAACAGGAGATCTCAGGATCTTTTTCCTATTCGACAACAAATGATTGTCGTTTGTCACCGTCATTAGATAAGAGAGAATGAGTATTTACAAGAGGATCACTATGATCAATACCTTTTGATTGATCCAAATTAGGAGTGAACGCGACCTCATCAAAAGCCTGACCAATACATGTGTCAAGTAAACAAATATTTTCCTTTTCAAAATCATTCTCAAGAGTTTTCTTTGCCATAGCTCTAGTAATTGCACACGCTGGGTATAAATCAGGCTATACCTTTTCAAAGGGATCCAAAGAAGACTTGTCAGTTACATGTGGATTTACCACAGCCTTGTCTCCAGCTAGGTAGTTGCCTAGCAACAAATGAATGTCCTTAACGGGTAAAGTAGACACTATACCGACTGTCACAGGTCCTGAAACTAAGTCTGATGACAAATTTACAGAATGGAGAGGAACATTAACAAAGCCGCACTCTACTCCCTGAATGAGAACACTCTCATTAGAACAGGACTTCTCAGAAAAAGGCAAAGTACCTGACAATAAAAGACTCTGAGAAGCTCCTGTATCCCTTAAAATTTTAATAGGGATAGGATTGGCCGAATCACCCAAGAGTGATATAGAACCCTTGGACATGAATGGTTCATAATTCTCCATTATAAAATCAGACTGGGGTTTATTAGACCCGACAAATGTATTGCTTTCAATACATGACCGTGACCTTGACCTCTTACAAATAAGAGCATTTGGGATAGGTGTATCTTGATTCCGATGCCTATATTTCAATTTGAGGCAATAGAAATGACGTGTCCTTTTTTCTTGCAATAGGTACATGTAAAAATAGACAAGGATTTTGAATCAAGTTTATCAGAAGCTTGATTTTTAAAAGTTGTGCTAGATTGAGTTTTGGAAGGAGTCGTATTAGGCTGAAATGCCTTTCTACCAGTAGACTGCTGAGTGAAAGATTTGCTTACAACAGGAACTTTATGAGCTAAAGAATACACATCAGCAGCAAAGCATTTTCCAAGGTTTCGATCTTATGCTCTTCAAGATGAGTCTTAATGTCACAATCGACATAGTTTTTGAACTCTTCAAGTAATACAAGTTGTTTGTGACTTTCATAATCATGTTCAACTTTCTTGGCTAAGCACCATCTCTCAAATAACTGCTCTTTTTCTCTTGCAACTTCGATATGAGTTTGTCCAGCTTCTTTTTAATAGTTCCTAATTTTTTGCCGATAACCTTTAGAGACTAATGCATGCCCCTTTATGATACAGTCCTTAACCTAATCATAGTCAGCACTTTGATGAACTGACAAAGATGCATAGATTTTCCGAGCTTTGCCAAAAAGTACACACTGCAAAAATTGCGCCCAATACTCGCTTGGCCATTTCAAATTTTCAACAACGTTTTCAAAATAAAGAAAATATTGATCTACTTCCTTTTCGCTAAAAGGATGCACTAGCCTAATTTTTTTGGAATGTCAAAACTTGAATTTTTATGTGAAGTGGAAGTGTGCTTTTCACTTGCCAGCTCAATTTCCTTCATTTTAATTTGAAATTCCTTTCCATCATTCTCTTTTTGCATATGTAAGTACATTTGTTCTTTTTTTAATTGTATTTGTTCTTTCTGTAACTCTAATTGCATTTGGGGTTTTTTTCGCTCCTGTCTCACTCTCTTCTCTTTTCAAAGTGCTATTTCAGTTGTTTTTCATTCTCTCTTTCCTGTCTTTCTCTCTCCTCGTGTTCAACTTGCAATTGTTTATTTTTCTCCCTCTCCTCTTTCTGAAGCTCGAGCTTCCTTAACTCTAATTCCGTCTTGTATTTCATTTTTAATTCCATTAAGTTTATGTCATCGTCTGATACAGACTTACTGACTGAAGCCAAAACACTTTTATCGAAAATATTCTTCCCTACTAAATACTGAATCAAAATGTTTTTAATTTCTTGCTTCGTTAAGGAAGTGTGTGCCTCAGAAAGATCGTATTTTCTGTCAAGTGCAAGCAATTCATCTTTTTTTCAGACTATCCAACTGCTCCTGAGTAGAACTAGAAAGAAAAGTCTCCACTTTTAATGACATTGTGAAAAAAGCCTGTTGTTTTCACTAAAGATTTGAAACGAAATGTAAAATAATACTTGGGATTTAAAAACTAGGGGAATTTAAATTTCAAAAAACAATTTTCTGAAATATTTTAACCAAAATTCATATATCCCGGACGAGCCCCCAGTTTTCTGTTGTTGCGTGTAGGCTCATAAAAAAGTAACAAAAGAAAACAGTGAAGTCAACAAGCTTTGTAAATTTAACAAAATAATTTATTTCCCTAGAAACAAGATATAAATATGAAATAGAACTTATGGTTTGTGAATATAATCCAAACTTTAATCCTAGAACTGAAAAATATAAGTCCTATCACTAAACAGTTCTAATTGAATCCAGGTTCGAATCTCGATGAAGTTCCTATATGGAAGGCGATGACGTCAGATGAGGTCGTTGTATAGAAGGTAACAGTTCCTCATTGAATCACAATTTATAATATTCCCGTTAGAATTCTAGAATACATTTCCACTGAATGTGTTTGTCCCAAAATGTTTATCAAGAAAAGTATTTTCCAGGATGAATAAATTATTTCAAATACGAAAATCAATTCAAATGGCAACAACAAGACAAATACATTGAGCACAAAGATACAAGTTTACGACTGCCCAAATCCACTAGAAAGCGTCTGTTTCAACCCACGATTTCAGATCACATGGTGGCTCACGTGACGGGACGACGTGATCACTAATTTGAACAGTTCATTAACAAAAATGCCAATTATCACGTAAGCAATAATGGCCCTATCTAAGAATCAGATTCCCACACTGGAAATAAATTAAAAAAGAAAGGCTGTTTAAAACGCAGCTAACACGTAGGCCGAACATGTCCTTGGTAATAGCCAATCATTACAAAACGTCTCAGCCAAGGTGAGCTAAAAATACTGATAATGTAATACCTTTTACGTTCAAATAAGGTCAAAACAGAAAAGTGATTTTTCCGAAAATATTCAAATTCCGTGAAAATTATTTCTATAATAAAATGTAATGAATCAAAATTAAAATAAAAATAGAATTTAAAACTAACACACAAGCAATTTAATTACATTTTCGTAACAAATATTAGATTAAATTTCATCGTCGAGCGTGTATATTTCAAATGCTGTCAGTCCTGACAACGGACCTATATCCACGACAACATAAATTCGAAAATACAAGTACTCGTTAACAGTATTTTCAGTTGGAATTATAAAATATTGTGTTGCTGTTACAATATCTGTGCCTTGTGTACTATACAATGTTGTTCAGTTGATATGATCGTTTGATCCTTCCAATCGCCAATCATTAATCTGCCCAACAAAAGTGTCTAATAAGCCGCGCAAATGATATTGCCAAAAGTCTTTGGTTTCTCCGTTAGTTGTCCATTCCTGCCTATAATCAGCAGAGAAAGCGTAATGAGGATAATATTCGGGATAATGTGTTGATGAGCGTACCATAAACCCTAGGTTTTCAGTTGCTTTAAAACGTGTTGGAATATACCCAACCTTGTTTTTTGTTCGTTTTACACCACTAGATAGACTATCAACATACACTTTATTCGTCAGATTATTAGGGTTGACTGGAACATATGTAATTATTATTTTGTTGTTTCTCATATTTATGTTGCCTGACATTGGTCCTCCTGATTGTCTTAAATTTAAACTGACCATAACTAACAGCATCAGTAGCATCAGCTGGTAGTGAATTTATCGGTAATCCTGTCTTCTGTTTTAGTTATTACTCATTATCAGGGTACCTGTCATTGTGTCGCCAGTCTGATCGTGCTTGTTATCGTCAACAGATTTTAGTTGAGCATAACTCAATGCTTGTGTGTTATCAACATTTGCTGGTGGATATGTGGTTTCCAACCGAATAATTTTTTTATTTGACATATTAATATTATCGGTAACCGTTCCACCAGTTTTATCAAGCTTGTTGCCATACACATACTTTAGCTGCAAATAACTTTCAGCTTGTGTTTGATTTAAGTTTGCTGGCGGATACGCGGTTTCCAAGTTTATGAATTTTTTTCCTGGCATATCCATGTTACCGTTTAACGTTCCTCCTGTCAATAATAGTTTGTTATTGTCATTCGTTTTTAGTTGTGAGTAACCTACCGCTTGAGTAAGATCAACCTTTGGTGGTGGATAATCTACTTCTAAACTATGCACTCTTTGATTCGACATTAATAAAAACCTGTCATTATATCGCCGGTATTTTTCACAAACGATGACGTATCAGTTATTTTTGGTTCGTCAGCGGTGAGCGTTGTTCCAAACTTTCTGTAATAACTCATATTATGTAAATTATATAACGTAACATTATATAACAACAATGACGCAGTCAACGATATTAAATTTTGATACCGAACGATTAATCAAGCATAAACACTACAACGAATTTCCGGATTGTCATTATCTTATTATTGGTCGTACAGTACAGGAAAAACAAATCTATTATTAAATCTTTTGCTCAACGATAACTTTAACTACGATCGTGTATATATTTACACAAATAATCCGCAACAGGACAATCACGAGCTATTAAGCGAATATCACGATATATATAAACTTCGCGATGAGCTTGGCGCTGGCAATGATATATTTTTAATAAAACAACCGGAAAATTTAATTCCCGTCGATAAACTTGATTCGTCCGAATATAAAATAGTTGTGTTTGATGATATTCCGCTAAACAACAAGGAGATGAACAAGATTAGATCATACTTTTCATTGTCGCGTAACAAAAGATGCAATTCAATTTATCTTGCTTAAGGGTTTTATAACGTCGACAGATTTATGCTGCGAAATACGGGATGTTTTATATTGTTTCCTAGACTAGATAATGTTGATGTAAGAAATATTGCAAACTAGCAATGCGGTGATGTAATACAAAATAAATTTATTGCATTATATCATCGAGTAACCAAAGACGAATACAATTTCTTTTCATTTGATAAACAAGAGCGTGATCCAACTAAAGTGTTTCGTTGTTGTATTAATGAGTTTATCATGGTGAAAAGCATAAAAAATTACAGAAAGATAAACGTCAACAAAGAACTGGACTACTAAATAAATTTGTTGAAACTCGAGCTGCTTTTAAGTAAAGAGTGCAAGAAGCGCGGAGTGGACAACGCGTTGCAGAAGAGGCAACCACCAAATTTTTAAGCCGGTTACTGAAGCAGTACTTGGCAAACTACCAGAAATATCAACATTGTCTCCGGAAGAACTAGAAAAAATTAAAGATAAAGGGTTGTTAGATTTACTAGGAGAAAGATCGAAAGAAAAAACTAAAAGAATTGTCGAGGAACTTGTGAGAAATATTGCAGATCCTGTTTGTTGCACGACAAGCTGAATTTGACAGATTAGTGAACAACCCTCTTATGCTTCAACATGCTATTGCAAGATTCACGGTTAATCCAGCCGAGTTAAAGAGGTTAAAATAGAATTTGTCAGAGCAAGCTAAGGAATTAGCTGAGGAACAAAAAAGAATGACTGAAGCTACCTCAGAAATATGAATATCGAAAAACAGATAAAATTTTATAGAAAAAATGCATGTAATAAAATAACAGATGAAGAATATAATGATTTTATTTGCAAACATAATATCGAAGACATTGGCAATATTCGAAATTGGCCAGTAAAAAAATATAAAGATTTAAGAAAAAAGTTACAAGAAATTATGAGTACTGGTTTAAATGCTGATGAAGAAATAAAAAATTTAACGGAGTCGAAACATTTTAAAGAGCATATGATATTATAAGAGAAGGAATTATCGCTACAATAATGCTACAAACAGCAACATAGTATCGAAATAAACCAGGAGGTTATAGCAAAGAATGGCCTTTCAAAAGACTGTTTGATAAGTATGAAAGCGAACGAGACAGAAGATTACCAAAGGAATTAAAAACAACCTGATCTGGCGTTAAAGTTTTTACATCAAAAACTGAAATGATTGACCGGCGTATGTTGTTGATATCTGGTAATGAATGCACTGAAATCGACAACGAAATTATTGATATATTAGATCATTTTCGATCAAGTGGATTACTAACATCATCCTAGTACTAACTTTTACACAGTGATTTTGTCGCGTAAAATAATCTAACAACCTTGATATAATGTCATTAACATCAACAACATGATTACTAGATTCATCTCAAAACAACATGAAACAACTCAAACTTTTCTGTCTACTACAATCCGCCAATAGATCTAGATCCAAATAAACAATACGAAATTGGATTAATTTCTGCTACGGTATGGCATTCCATGGCAAATGTAAAAACAAACGTCAACGATGACTTTACATTTAATCCTGGCGCGTGGGTAACAGTCAAAATACCTCAAGGAGCGTATAACGTAACTGATCTTAATAAAACGATAAAAGAACTAATAACAAGAAATGGAGGAGTTAACTCCGAACTATAATACACTACGAGCTAGAATCACGTTAAAAATAATTTGATAATCGATTTTTCACCAGCCACTAGTATTACATTGTTGATAGGATTTAATCATCGACAATACGATAGTGTTATAGAACAAGGTATATCGTATGATGGAGATTTACCCGTTAACATAACAGAAATAAATACAATTTTAATCAATTGTTCTCTTGCACTAGGATCTTATTCGGCGTTAGGGAGCGAAGATCAAACTATTTATAGTTTTTCACCAGATGTTCCTCCAGGATCACTGATGCAAATTACTCCTATGCAATTAATGTACTGTCCGATTAATCTTGAAAATCAAATAACGAGTATAACAATGCAAGTAACAGATTAATCTGGGCGACAAATAGATCTTAACAAGGAAGTTGTTATGTATTACTTACACCTACGCGTTGCGTAAGTCGTTGCAAAATTAATTTTGTAAGCCTATATTTTACAACAAGATAGACGAAGAAAAATTTATAGAAGAAAAATCGTAGGTGGAGTTTTTGAAATATATTTACAACAATTGCTGAGAATATACAAGGAATAGAGAGGAAAGTAGCACCAATGGCGCTTGACGCAGGCAAATATTTTGCGACTGCGGCCGGCATTGCAGTCGGACAAAAAAATTGCTGCTAATATTAAAGGCGAGAAACCACCGGTTTCCACATCGGAAATAAAACAGGCAATATCAGATATTGCACCAACAAAATAAACAGAGCGAGCTAAGATAGCTATCTCCCAAAAAAATTATTATAACCGCTTGGTGAAGAAGTAATACGTAAACTTTTAAAGAAAACAAAGCCAATGACTCCTGATGCTTTTTAGTCGTCATAATTTTGTGTGGTATTTATAAAATAAAAACGATGTCAGCTAAAATTTATCTTGATCTTGCCGAAGAACATGATACTGACGACACTGTAACAGAATTCGAATACGTCGAGTATATCGATGAAAACTCAGATGAACCATATAAGGCCGGAGTTAACACAAGAGATGAGGATATATTTTTATTGCCGCATAAGGTGGTGTTAGAAGTACGTGGTCAAGTGTTAACAGCCCTTGCTGGTAATATTGCAGCTGGTACAGAAATTGCTCTCGTCAACAACGGTTGGAGTTTATTTAGAAGTGATGAATACCAGTTAGCCAATCAAACCCTGGAAAGCATCTCAATGCCCTTGCCCGTAGCAAGTACAATACTTAATATCGTCTCAATTAGCGATGATTACTCGAGATCAGTTGCCACTAACATAATGTGGTTTAAAGATACCGCTTTCGGGCGAGCTGTTTCAAGCGAATTTCGTAATGGTGCTGGTGCTCCTGCTCCAGATAACGATAATCTAATCGCCAATCCAGCTGCTAATGATGCAGCCGCAACAGGTGATTCAATAAGATTAGCAGCTACAAATATACGACGACAGCAATATAACAGAGGATATGCCAAGCGAAAAGAGTTTGCCGCAGAATCTCGACAAGTAACAATGATGCTTCCGTTCAGTACAATATGTGAATTTTGTCGAGATCACAACAAAGTTTTCGTGGACAAAAACATACTCTTATTTTTGATCGAGCGGAACAAAACGATTGTATAATGCATGCTGATGGAGTAGCTGAAGGGCAGTTTGTTATTACAAGATTAGCGTTATGTATGCCATGAGCTGTCCCATCAACGAGTAAGATGATGGAACTTGACTCGCCGCTGATCGCGTGGGCAAAAAAGATATATTTCCAGCAGAATAAAATTTATCAAAAATCAATTCCTAACACACCTGATTACACGTGGCGTGTTACAACCGCTGGCAGCGAACAATTACTGAGACATTTGTTTGTTGCATTTCAATGACAGGCGCGTCACGGTGATCAAGAAATGAACAATTCCGTATTTGATAACCCCGATATCTGACGACTCTTTGTTAGGATAACTTCGAAACAATATCCCGAAAGGGCAGTGGAATGTAACTTTGCTGACGATGAAACTAAAAACGTTACACGAGCTTACATGTATCTCATGAAAGCAATGTAAAAATACCAGGATGCTGATAGTGGAAGTCAAATATCTGTCGAAAAATTTAGGCTGCTATATACCCAATCTTTTACTTCGACGTATCAAAACAATCCGAACGAGCTATAAGATTTACAGCTGATATTGAAGTTACTTGGATGCTTGGTGTGGCTCCAGCTGAGCAGTATAACGTATATGCGCTAGTCGTCAGTGATAGATTCTTGACAATTGACGCGACTAAAGGAAGAATGACTGTGCAAGTTTAATCTGTTACGTGTAGGCTCGTACAAAAATAACAAGAGAAAAGAGTGAAGCCAACAAGCTTTGCAAATTTTAATAAAACAATTTATTTCCCTAGAAAACAATGTAAAAGTTGGAAATACGACTTACAGTTTGTGAATATAATCTAAAATTTAATATTAAGACTGAAAAATATAAGTCCTATCACTGAACAGTTCTAATAGAATCCGGGTTCAAATCTCGATGAAATTCCAATATGGAGACGATGACGTCAGATGATGTCTGTACTGATGGTAAGAGATCCTCGATTGAATCACAGTTTATGTTTCCGTATAACTCCAGAATAAATATCCACTGAATTTCTTTCTTCCAAAACTTTTATAAATATAAAGCACTTGATTAGTTTCTTAGAGAATAAATTATTAAAATCCAAAAAGAAATGAACTTTAAAAACAATCTGGTTTCAACAATAAAAACACCTTGTACCTTCAAGGTGCGGTCATACGACTGTCTAAATCTACTAGAGAGCGTCTGTTTAAAGCCGCGATTTTAGATCACATGGTACTTCACGTGAAGGGCTGTGATTTACTAATTTGAGCATCGCAATAAAAAAATGCCATTTATCACGTATACAAGAATAGCCCTATCTAAGAATCAGATTCTCACACTGAAAAAAATTTAGAAATGAAACATTGTTTATTCAAACTAACACGTAGGCCGAAATGACCTTGGCAATAGCCAATCGTTTTCGCGTAGTGTTTACAAAATCTATGAACCAAAGTGAGCTACAAATAGTGCTAATATATATTTTTACGTTCTAAACAAACTGAATCTACTGGAAAAAATATCGAATCCCGTGAAAATGATCATTACAATAAAATGTAATGAAACAAAAATAAAATAAAAGAGAATTTTAAAACTTACACACAAGCAATTTAATTACATATACGTAACAACTCTAACAACCTTGATATAATGAAAACCGAGTACACAACTCGAGAAATATACTTATCACCCAGTCAGTTTGAAAAATTATCAGCAGCGGTTGCTAAACGCTATTCTGTTTCTTTAATGATATCTCCGGCGACTTCGTCGTTAACGGCGACAACTGATAAAACAGCGGTTAAAGTAATGTTGATGCAACAACAAATCGATAACCTTGATCGCAAAGCGATTGCAGGAAAACCGTTTGTTCTTAAGTTTTCTGTTGCACAAATAGCAGTGATGTCAAAACACGTCGGATTTCTTGGACCGGCACTTTCTGTAGTGGCTAACGTAATACCAAAGATTTTATCTGTGCTAGGAATACTTGGACTAGCAGCAGCGTTAGAGGCAGTATCAGGAGCAACTAAAACGGTGGTATCTGGAGACGGTATCAAACAGATCTATCGTTGACTTATTTTTATGTTACAATAAATAATATAATGCCAGCTAAAAAAAAAATCGTCAAAAACTAAAACAAAAACCGACAAAGTCGAAGTCGCCAAAGAAAATAAAACCAAAATTGGTACAAGGAGGATTTATTCCAATAGATCCACTCCTAGCAGGACTAGCTGGAAGTCTACTTCTGAATCTGTTAGGAATCGGACGCAGAATGGCTCTACCAGGGACCAGGCACCGTTGAGTAATTTTAATTTACTTGAAAAATTAAAATCCGAAATCAAAAGCGGATTTCGTGGAATATTTTCCAAAGATAAACTTGATGACGTACGAGCAGGTGGTTCGTGTATCATTATCATACAAAACTTCGATGATGGATCTGGTACGCATTGGGTTGCTGTTTACGACAATAATTATTTTGATTCGTTCGGACTTCCTCTGAGTGATCTTATAAGAAAATATATTTTTAAAAACTTTAAAAACTCAATTATTCGTCTAATCAACTACAGCCGGTTGGAACATCAACTTGCGGTTATTATTGTATCATGTTTATCAAACAAATGTACCGGAGTAAAAACTCCGGAGATCACGATTTTTTAAAATTTGTTTTGCAATTTGACAGGCACGCGAGCAATAACAACGATGATATAGCAATAAATTTTGTGTGACAATTAAGTATAACATGTAGCAAACGATAACGTATTACCTAAAATGTGAAACTAAAATGCCTAACAAAGACGAAAAAATAGAAAAAACAAAAACTAACAGAACGATGCTAAAAGGTATTTGGACTGTTTGCGGTAGAAGAAAAAGTGTATTTATTTCTTCAAAGGTGTCTCCACTCTTTACGACTTCATCGCCGACGACTCCTTCTTTGGAGTCCGGCAGAGACAGAGTTATTTTAGTCGATGATTAAAGTAATAATGAGTCGAATTTGTAGTTGTTTGTGATAAAGATCTTTGTTTTGAACAAGACAAAATTGTTACGTATTGTCAGTCTTGCAATCGCCGAGAAGTAATTGGCTCTGAGATGGATATAAATAAACTTATTGGAAAATTACCGAAACCGAGTGGAAGTTGGACATTGCCCGGCCATAATACACCGGGCCGAATAATCCACTAGATAAAGAACTAAATGAAAACGATAATCCATTACCAGGACAAGAGCCTTATAATCAAGTTGATGCAATAGCAATGCGTCGCGACATATGTTAGCGCGATAACAAACAAGATAAGCCTAGCTGTGTTAAGATAATGCTAGATGAACTTAAAGATATGAAACATACAAATATGCGAGAGAGATTTGATAGAAGGCTAGCGCAGGGATTAATCGGAACAAAATATAAACTCGGTCTCGGAAAAGAGTTATACGATGACAGTATGCAATCGCTCGCATCAGAGCTACACAGACCTAAAAAAAAATTAGAAAGGTTGTCGCGAATGCCGTTGATAATCTAGGCGATACATTTTACTGATGTGTCAAATCTTGCTCAGTTTAACGATGATAAGAAGTATTTCTTTAACGTTATTGATGTTTTTAGCAAATACGCGTTTAGTGTACCCGTTTCAGATAAGACAGAAACATCGATAACCGATGTACTGAAACAAGTAATAACAAGTGCAGAAAGGAAATCGGATGAAATTTGGACCGATCACGGAGGAGAGTTTTCTAATAAAAAATACTAGCGGTATTTGGAATAACATCAAAAAATACGTTACAGGAAACGAGGGAAAGATTTAATCGTACACTAAACGAGTTGATACATAAACGTTTGACAGCGAAAAACACGAACAGATATATTGATGATCTTCCGCTGATCGTTGATAAATACAATAACACAAAACAAAATTTATCAAAATGTCACCGAACGATGCAATTAAAAATCCGATTCTCGCAAACGAAAACATGTACCTCAGAC
Organism: Megalonaias nervosa; assembly: GCA_016617855.1. Classification (NCBI taxonomy): domain Eukaryota; kingdom Metazoa; phylum Mollusca; class Bivalvia; order Unionida; family Unionidae; genus Megalonaias; species Megalonaias nervosa. The sequence continues at coordinate 7,890 of JAECUM010075368.1, read as the reverse complement.
ATAAATTTAAAGTCGGTGATAGAGTTCGAATTTCATTAACATAAAAAAAAATTTTTGAAAAAGGATTTACTCCGAACTGAAGTGAAGAAGTATTTGTCGTTGATAAAGTACTTTTAACAATACCTGTAATGTACGCGCTAAAGGATCTAGCCGGGGAACCTATAAGTGGTAGTTTTTTACGAACAGAAACTACAGAAAACTGAACAGGATGCTTTATTATCGAACGGGTAATCAAAAAGCCTCGTTAAGTGGCGCGGATATAGCAATAAATTTAATAGTTGGATATCAACCAAAAAGATTAATGCTGGGAAATAATTTTTTGGGTACATTTCCTCGTTTTTACGTAATACCGATTTGCATTTTACAGGTTTACATAACGAGATCGTAATTAGATTAAATATCTTGACATATATAAATCGAATTTTATAGTTTTCTGTCGGTCTGGAATTCTAATGTTTAAAAATGGTTTTATCAGCCACCAAAACGACTGATTTTATTCTATCGTAAAATTAAATTTCAAATTCTTTTGTGATATGATATTTTACGTTACATCGACCAGTTGTCGGTCTTCTATAATTTTGTTTGTCCCACGACGTCATTGCTGACGTAGCGGTACCGTTGTTGACGATGGCTTTGTCATCGTCGTCAATATCGTCTTCAATAACGTCATCAGCTACTTTATCGTTGTTGAAATCAGTTTCGCTGATGTTTGTGTCATCTTTAATAACATTAGTTTTTTGTGTTATATCTGTTGGTGATAATGGTGTATCATATATAACCTTTAATCTTTCCAAAAGGCTCATATATAATTTTGTGTAGCTTTAAATAATATAAAAAATAGACAAGATAAGAAATATCGAGAATGTTAGGGTTTATAACATCAACACCCCCAATAAAGCAGTAAAAAAAAGTGTTAGGGGGAGCAAAAAAATCTCGGTTAAACTATTTTTGGTTCGCGGTGGAGCGATAACATTTTATTGACCAACACTGAAAGAAAACAGTTGTACGATAATGAAAAAATTAGTATAGTATATGATAGAGATGCTATCATGTTGTTGTGTCATGCTTGCATTCGTCGAGATGAGCTTGCTAAAATATTATGATAAATTTAGTTATCATCATATTGGAAGGCGATGCTAGCACTGTGTCTGTCTGAAAAAGTTGATCTTGTTATTCCATCTGTAACAAATTTTACTACCCTAGGATTAACATTAAAGTATCTCGCCGCAGCAGTGATCGAAGAAAATTTGAGTTCCTCGTCTGTTGCAAGATTAAATGAAACAATAAGTTTTGCCGGACATCTAAAATTATTACTCGTACTCGTCTGCTATTTTCTTTTGGCGTGACAAGATCGAGATTTTCCAAACGATTGTCAGTTTTAATATTGTTGATGTGGTCTATTACTAAACTATCGGGTATAGGTCATTTAAACGTTTCATAAACAAATATAGGGCTATAATAGCTAATAAACATATGCGATTGATCCGTTTTACTACCACGTACCGTTATCTTCAAATACCCCATATTGTTCATAATACAAACAATGTTTATAGTTTTCCTTGTCATTCGCCTCGTGAAGATCAAACACGGGATGTAGCTGAAACTCGTCTTGCAAAGAAAAGTTTTCAATATTATCATCGGTAACAGCTCTATTAACATAATATACTCTCTGTCCTTCTGGGATATCGTCACAGAATAACGTATAAATAAAATCTTTTCTTAGTATTTCTACTCAATCGGCATTATCACCTTTTGCGCTGATATTATAACCAGCTGGTGTTGCTCTACCAAACGGTTGTCCGTATATGATGCGTATCACCAACCCTAACATATTTCCCGCGTACAGCTTGTATTTGGGGTGGACGTAATAATACTCCTGTTCGTTTGCGCTCGTCATCATTAACTTCTATGCCATTATACTATAAGAAATCCATTTGTTTAATTGTACATTATTCGATAGCTGTATAGTGCGGTGCGCTATAAATAAAACACCTGTTGAACGTTCAATTATACATTTGATAGTACAGTATATAACAATGCTGAAGTTACGTGATATCACTAAAAGGAGCGTTATCTGAGAACCAACAAAAATAGCTACTGCTTTCACAGGATTTGATAACAACTAACGATTTGATAAGCAAATTTTACATCCATAAATCTTTTTCATTTATTAGAACCAACCATAAAAGGAGAACTTGAAAAACATAAGGGTTTGAAAATCCTAGTGCATTATCACGTTATATTTTCTAAATTACGTGTGACAGAAGAGTCGACTGACGAGGAAATTGCAGATTCTTTCATTAACGCAAAATCCAAGCGTGTTTTGCTTGGAACTAATTTTTCATTGTTAGCCGATAAAATACACCAGGAAATTTGGAAAAAGATAGAAGAATTCACCGAATCAGGTTCTGGTTGAAAGTTTGAGATGATTACTGAAATTTTATTTCATACAATGAAATATAACGTATCACGCGGTAGTTCATATATTGACCTGCCACAAAAAATAAAAAATAAAATTGCTGTATTAATGTAAAAAACTTTGATAGTAAATGCTTCCATTGGGCTGTTCTTTCTGCAATGTTTCCAGCAAAAGAACACTCCGATCGTGTCGACAAATATTTTAGTCGCCTTATAAAATTAAATTTTACTGGCATTGACTTTCCAGTTGCGGAAATCAAATACTGAAATTTGTAAAACAAAATAATATTTCAGTTATTGTATTCGGTCTTGACGAGCAAAAAAAGGTTTATCGAAGGTATATTTCAGAAAAAGCTTCTCAATCGACAATAAACTTATTGTTTTACAAGAATCATTACGTTTGGATCAAACACTTTAACGGAATTATTGGCAAGCAGTATAACAAAGATAAAAATAAAAAATTCTTCTGTTATCGTTGTTTGCACGGATTTTCCGAGTATAAAAATCTGATAGTCCTCCTGATAAAAGATTACAAAATTATCTACGGTATTGTTCTGAAGTACAACAAATAACAATGCCAGGTAAAGATACAAATATTCTTCGGTTTGTCAATTACAAACATAAACTAAAAATTTCTTTGTTATTTACGCCGACTTTGAGTGTTTACTTCAGCATGTGCTTGGCGCAGAGTATAATCCTAACCAATCGATCAAAAGAAAAATTCAAGATCATGTTCCGTGCGGAGTCGAGTATAAGATAGTTTGTTGTATTGATCTGAGTTTATCCAAACTGAGTAAATTATATCGCGGTAAAAATCCAACTGTTTGGCTTCTCAAGTAATTGATTAGTGAAGTTGACGATATATTTAATCGTTTAATAAGAATCGTTCCAATGATAAAACTGACATCTCAAGAAGAATCTGATCACGAGCAAGTACAATTTTGTCATATTTGTGAAAAAGAATTTGACACAGAACGTGTATCACCAGCGCCTGGCAGTAAAAAAGTACATGATCATTGTCATTTAACAGGGCAATATCGTGGAGCTGCTCATGATAAGTATAATCTAAAGTTTCACGCTCCAGATTTTATTCCAGTTGTTCTTCACAATTTCCGAGGATATGACAGTCACATTATTGTAAAAGCTTTTGGTGATCTGAAATAACGTCTCGTTAAAAACTCGGTAATGTAATCAGGTGTATCCCAAATAATTTTGAAAAGTATATGTCACTTACTTTGGGTAAGTTGCGTTTCATCGACAGTCTACAGTTTATGACAGCATCGTTAGAAGAGCTGGTAAAAGTTTGTAGCGAGTTTTGTAACCTACAAGATTGTTTTGGTAATCAAGCAAACTTGTTAACAAAAAAAGGAGTATATCCATACATCGATGATTGGAGTAAATTTGATAAAACTTCTTTACCTGACAAAGATAATTTTTATTCACAGCTAAAAACTGAAAATATAACCGATGACAAATAGGCACAAGATATTTGGAAAGAATTCGATTGCAAAATATTTGGCGATTATCATGATTTGTATTTGAAAACTGATGTGTTATTGCTGGCGTATGTATTTGAAAGCTTTCGAAAAGTGAGCTATAATAATTATGGATTAGGTCCCTGTTGGTATTACTCTGCTCCTGGATTATCTTGGGATGCTTTTTTAAAGTTTAGTAAGATAGAGTTAGAATTACTAACAGATGTTGACATGTTTAACTTTATCGACAAAGGTATCCGTGGCGGTATTAGCGTGATAACAAAAAAGTATTCGGAAGCAAACAATAAGTGTATAAAAGAGTACAATCCTGAACTTCCATCGAAGTATATCATTTATCTAGACACAAATAATATGTATGGTTATGCAATGTCAGAACCAATGCCATTTGGTGGATTTCGTTGGATTACACCTGACCAATTTATGGCGGGAACAGAAAAAAAGATACCTGACGATGTTTCATATTTTGTTGAAGTTGATTATCCTACTTCGCTACACAATGTACACAACGATTAACTGTTTTGTGCAGAATCAATGATAACCGATTATAGTTTGTTATATCAAGAGCAACAAGCAATAGCATCACCAAAACTAAACTTCTATGGTACAAAAAACTAGTCCCAAGTTTATTGATAAGCGAAATTATGTTTTGCATTACAAAGCCTTAAAACAAGCAGTAGATGCTGGCCTTGTGTTGAGGAAAGTTCATCGCGTGTTAAACATCAATCAGTCGCCGTAGATGAGAGGTTATATTAGCTCAAACACTTCGAGGAGAACTGTAGCGAAAACCGATTTCGAAAAAACTTCTTTAAGCTTATGAACAACTCCGTCTTTGGTTAGACAATGGAAGTTATTAGAAACCGAGTAAACATCGAGCTGGTTAATGATATTGGCCGCGGAAACAAACTTGTATCAGATGATGATTTTGTCAGTATGAAGATTTTTAATGAAAATCTTGTCGCAATACAAAGAAGAAAAACAAATCTAAAACTAAATTAATCAATTTATGTTGGAGCTTCTGTGTTACATTTATCAAAATGGCTCATGTACGATTTTCATTCTGGTTTTGTAAAAGCAAAGTGGCCGTCAAGTAAACTATTGTTTACCGATACTGACTCGCTTGTTTACGAAATAGATGACGTTGATTGCGCTAACGATGACGTATATCAAGATATCTTTGATAACAGACATCTGTTTGATCTTTCCGATTATCCACGCGATAGTAAATTTCATGATGATGCAAATAGAAAAGTTAATGGTAAATTTAAGGATGCAATGAACTCTCTCATCATCAAATACTTTATTGGATTGCGAAGTAAAATGTAGGCCGTGTTGCTGGACAATAATAAAATAACAAATAAAATAAAAAGGTTTACCACGCAATTTTGTTAAAATATTTGTTGGACTTGATGATTATAAGTACGCGCTTGACGGAGGTGTTAGTTTTATAAGAGCAATAGCTATTCGAACAAATCATCATAAACTTGAAACAGATGTTATTATCAACTTGGATTAAGTAATTTCGATGATAAACGTGATTGCGAAAACGGAATAGTTGCGTTTGCACTAGGATAGCGTTGTGATGATAAATCTATACTAGATATTATCTTTTCATCTTGCGATAAATCTAACGATAAATCTATACTTGACATTATATTTGATGAATAAGTCATTACTACTAGGGTATGAAATTTTATCAAACTTTAGAAATGATGCTCGAAAATATGACAGTGACAAATAGCAACAATGACAAGATCAAATATATAATGATTGACGGTAAAGAGTTGACAGTTGAACAATGAAACATCAGATATATATTTCAGCGGCCGTGACAGGCTAAAACTTTCACTTATCAGATCTGGCAACAGTGAGTATTTCAATTATCTTGAAAAATTAAGCCAGTAATAGTCAACGGGATTTAATAACTTTCATGATCGATCAAATGTATATTTTATTGATAAAAAATATCATCTTAATAAACTACAAATGCAAGATCTATTTGAGTCTCGTCGTTGTGTGAGCGGTAAAATAAAGTTTAGTCTTTATTATCATGATGATAAAATGATTTTAATATCTACGGTTGAAACACTGATAATCGGTGATGAGATATAAAAGTTTATCTAAATTTTAAAAATAAAATAAACCCCTCTAACCCCGTGGTTGGTCCTTTTTGACATGGGTCGGGGTGGTCAGGGGGGTGGTGGTGGGATGAACTGAAATCAATTAGAGAAAGGAGTCTTGGTCTAGAATCCTGGTTTTCATACACTGCTCCTTTAACTAATTAAAGTATATAATAATGCTAAGAACTAGCGTTTGAAAAGTCTGTATCCTAACTGTTATTTTTCAAAAGAGTTATTCAGAGTGTTTAAGGCTATATCGTGCAAACCACAGTAATTATCTATGTAGGTGTACTGCAAATATTTTCACAAATTTGAGACTACGAAAGTGATAAAAATGTACGTCAGTTACGGTTTGTGTCCTTCATATTTTAACCCTTGTCACAACTGTTACACATCACATAAATCGTCACCTATCGTATAGCTTATCGAAAGATCCGCAGCATGTTTTGAGTCCTGATTACTTATATTACAATTATTCTCTATCTTTGCATCGTACAATCGTCATTACTGAAGTACGTATTTAAGATTTTAACGGAAGTGTTTGTCGTCCTAAACATTGTAACAATATATGTTTACTATTGCTGAGCTCAACGTTTCATTGGTACTATATAGCCAATGTTGTGCTTATGTGCCGTTAAAGTTGCTTCACTTTTTTATTCTGAGGAGGAGGTTATGCTATATGCTATTGAACTATGTAATGCGATTATTTAAGATTCTTTTTATGACAGAGTTTTTATTTTAGTGGAAATTATTTCGATTGAAAGACGAACGAATAATTTCGTTGATTCTGACAGACGTTGCACTTTTCATTTGTTGTGCGTAGAAATAGTACGAACCACCGTTGAACTAGTATCGACGTTTAAAAGTAGATTATACTTTTCTTACAAACTATAAATCAAAGAACAAGGTGCCTTCCGAATAAACAGAACATTTTACACATACAAAATCATTTTTCAGCGCAGAATGTTCACTGTGTGTGATGTCGCATGGTTTGATGCACTACCCGTACAGTTGACGATCCATGTTTGCCTAGCATTAAAGTGTCACTTTTATAACTAAACAGTACATTATTATTGTGATATTCATGTGAAAGAAGGTTTACTGCATGCATTCCCATATTTACTGTAAGGTATTTGTGATCGGATATTTGCAGTGTTTGATTTGAACAGTAGACTACAGAATATGTGAACAATTTCATTTTTACTCGGATATGCTTCACATATTTACCGCATAAATATGCAGTGGATGGATAAACTTTGGTCAGTTTAGAGACCGGTTTATGTCCACATTATTCTGTGAACAGGGCTGAGTTTATTTACTTCTTTAAGTTTACATTTAAATCACTATTGTATATAGGGTGCATTTCATGCTACAAATATAACGCCTCCCTCAATCCTCACCTACACAAGCAATACCCGTAGCTTTTACTTCCTTTTGTTATTCTTTGTGTCCTGATATTTTAGCCATTTTTTATGCTATGATATGTTATACATGACATACCAAAGACGTGTTGGGGTAAATTAGCCATAATGTACACACCAGACCATTTTTCCCAAATTCCCTTTCGCGAGTTGATTCGAGAAACGGAGGCCAAAAATGTTCATTGAAAAAAAAAAACAAAACAAATCCAGTAGGCGGAGTTAAAAAAGTTTTCCCACGATCGCAGCCAATCAGTAAAAAGAATGCTACGCAATAATTTCATGGGCTTATTTGAACCATTCAGAAGCACATAAAATGATATTTTACCGTATGGTAATATCAAAAATATGAAACTGCACATACTATATGAAAACTATACCTACTGTTATGATATATATATATATATATATATATATATATATATATATATATATATATAT
>JAECUM010075363.1:0-10843 GCA_016617855.1 Megalonaias nervosa | reverse complement strand
TGTCAAATAGGACACTGCTTTTCAAAGTCATTGTACTATTGTCAAATAGCACACTGCTATTCAAAGTCATTGTACTATTGTCAAATAGGACACTGCTTTTCAAAGTCATTGTACTATTGTCAAATAGCACACTGCTGTTCAAAATCATTGTACTATTGTCAAATAGCATACTGCTATTCAAAGTCATTGTACTATTGTCAAATAGCACAATGCTTTTCAAAGTCACTGTACTATTGTCAAATAGCACACTGCTCTTCAAAGTCATTGTACTATTGTCAAATAGGACACTGCTTTTCAAAGTCATTGTACTATTGTCAAATAGCATGCTATTCAGTCATTGTACTATTGTCAAATAGCATATGGCTATTCAAAGTCATTGTACTATTGTCAAATAGCATACTGCTATTCAAAGTCACTACTATTGTCAAATAGCATGCTATTCAAAGTCATTGTACTATTGTCAAATAGCATACTGCTATTCAAAGTCACTGTACTATTGTCAAATAGCACACTGCTATTCAAAGTCACTGTACTATAGTCAAATAGCACACTGCTATTCAAAGTCACTGTACTATTGTCAAATAGCACAATGCTTTTCAAAGTCATTATACTATTGTCAAATAGCATGCTATTCAGTTATTGTACTATTGTCAAATAGCATATGGCTATTCAAAGTCATTGTACTATTGTCAAATAGCATACTGCTATTCAAAGTCACTACTATTGTCAAATAGCATGCTATTCAAAGTCCTTGTACTATTGTCAAATAGCATACTGCTATTCAAAGTCACTGTACTACCGTCAAATAGCATACTGCTATTCAAAGTCCTTGTACTATTGTCAAATAGCATACTGCTATTCAAAGTCACTGTACTATTGTCACATAGCATACTGCTATTCAAAGTCACTGTACTATTGTCAAATAGCACACTGCCCTAAATAATATATAAAGTATTGTTCTAAATTTCTTTTCTTTCCATCAGCAGAGAATTTATATTATCATCTGAAATAATTTTTGATGAATTATTAAGGTGATTTCCTTTTAAAAACATTTTCTGCTATTGTTTACAGTGTTATAATTCTGGTGAATAAAAATAAAAGACAATCCAAGAGAGGTAACTACAGTAAGGTCTAAACATTTACCTAATCTGAGTTGCCTTCCTTGTCATATAAAACCAGACTAAAATCAATACTTTTTACCAATCTGAGCAGGACCCTAGTTTGTTACTATTATTAGTATACAAACCATACATGGGAAAACAGAATGGAGAAAACTTCCATATTTAGCTAACTTACAAAAGATGCCTAACCTTAACATGAGTTTTGGCCATCCATTGGCCATCATTGGCCATCCATTGGCCATCCATGTAAAAAAGGAATATTTTGTATTTGATGTATCTGCGTGCTCATGGAACAGACAAATTCTTGTTTGTTTATTTGTTTGGTGTTTCATGGCACATCAACACATCAAAAGGTATAAAGTGCCCAGAGATCTACCACACCAGATAACTCTGGCTGATCATGGAATGATCTGAACTTGCAACCTATAGCTTGCAAACCTGGTATGCAGATAACAACTCCCAAAATATATAAAAGGAAACAGTAATAATGAACATGAATAGATACCAAATACACAAATTAGAATAATGAACATGAACAGATACCAAATACACAAATTATAATAATTCCTCAATATTGACCCAAACAATATTCACTTCTGAATAACATTAACCCAAACAATATTCACTAATGAGTTATATTAACCCAAACAATATTTACTAATAAATAATATCACTAATGATTAATAATAACTCAAATAAATTTCACTAATGAATAATAATAACCCAAACAAGATTCACTAATGACTAATAATAACCCAAACTAGATTCACTAATGAATAATATTAACCCACACAATATTCACTAATGATTAATAATAACCCAAATAATACTCACTAATGAATACTAATAACCCCAAAATTAGTCACTAATGATTACTAATAACCCAAACAAGATTCACTAATGATTAATAATAACTCAAACAAGATTCACTAATGATTACTAATAACCCAAACAAGATTCACTAAAGATTAATATAGGCTGGTTGATGATGTACGCATTAATCATATTATATATTTGCTTTGGCAACATACATAACAATGTATACATGGACAGAAGTACTTATACATGATTTTTGTGCAAAATATGCATACTATAAATAATGATAAAAATATTATCTTGGCAAAAAATGAGCAGTATAAATGATGTTAGCACCTTAAAGAATACCCCAAAAAACTACAATGAGTAAAAAAATAAAAGAGGTACATATAAATGATTATGAATCAATATAAAGATTATCAGTACTCTCAAAAGCATGGAAAAGCCATTAAAAAATCTCTACTTCTACAATCCTTTGCAGGATGCAATCATGCAGTTTTAAAAGTATTTTAACAAGATACCGGGCAAAGCATCTACCAATCCTTTTACACCTTGTGTAAGAATTCCCTTCATATCTATGTCCATATGCAACTGGCACTTTGCTTTTTGACAATGGACTGGAAAATTAACTTTTACTTTCTTTTATAACATATATAGAATTCACTATCATTTTTGTTCAACATCTGGATTTTGCATAGAAATTCAATTTTAATTAAAGTACATTTCTGCAGCATAGCATTATGTCCCTGGATGTTTCTCAATTGGCCATTTCAACATCTCATTTAAACACCCCTCTACAACAGCCTTACTTACTAATGATGGCCTTTTTCATTGACGTTGATTGATTGAATCACCAGTTTCTATGAGTCATGAAACATTCCCTAACCGTAACAACTGCATTTAATTAATACGATGAGTGTGTTCTTTATAACTTATAACCATGAAAAATGACTGTTGTACCCAAATCATCAAGTTCAACTTACACCTCTCCCTCGACCACTCATGCACATCGGGGTCCAAAAACACAGACTGCACTACAAGCAAGGGCACGATATACTGAGGGACCTATAAAAAAAACCTGCAAGACATCCAGAAAACCGCAGGGTGGGGGTGAGGGTGGGGCAAACTGGGGTGTTTAATGGCTGAATCCTCGTTTTATAATCGAGTCAAGAACAATTATCAATAAAGCGCTTTTTCTGATGAAGTTGTTCATTATTCTCTATAAATTACATTTATTTTCAAAATGTACAACATCTGAAAGATCGATAACATGATTCCAACTGGTTTCAACAACCAAATACGTTACACGAAAACATTTGTGTATTATGTCATGGCTTTTTGTTTTGTTGATTAGTCTGGTTCCCCTACTGATGTCTTATAGCATTTTGCAAAACTAGGAGTCTACAGAGCAGGGAACGAGACTAACTGTTGATACACTATCAAACAAGATTCCTTTTATTCAAAACACACAACATTTATTTTGTGAGACAATTGTCTAAGTCGAAACTCAATTTTTGTATTTTTCAATTAGTAAAATATTGATGCTAAGTAACAGTGAAACTTTTTGTCATCCTTGAGGATATCTCTACATGCAAATTTGGGAATTCTCTGAAACTTGTTTTTCCCACAATGGTCCATATCTCTGAAACTAAGCTCTTTATTTTACCAAGTACTCATTTCACTTGGTTGCCTTGCTATTTTTAATGACAGTTATGACTGAGTATATTAATTTAAGGCAGTTTAATTAGATTACGTACACAATAAAATTAATAACAGTGTTTGATTGATCAATTCAAATGAGTTACCTGACATACAACCAGGGCTGCTGGCCCTTAAGCATGTACGATTTGTATGCCTTTAACCTTTTTTCATTCCACCTCCTTTATTTGATTCAAAAGACATAATTAATGTGATAATAGAAAAGGAGGCCCGCTTTTTATTTAGTACAACAATACAACAATGCTTCTGCTAGACAAATATCAAAACACAGCAGGCACTTAATTAGGTTCTCAGAGAAACGCTTACAGACATAGCTGTCACAGTAGATTGACACATTTTATGTTTAATTACAAGAGGACACACTGCATTAATGATGATTAGACTTAAAAGGAATTAAAAGATAGAACTAGAACACAAATTTCAATTGATAAAAAGAATCATTTAATTGGTATTTATTTATTAAAGTACTGTCTCAACTATGCGTGACATTTTCATTGATCAAAATTCCTTGAATATCATTAACTGCGGTGTACTAAGAATGTCGTTTGAAAAGAAAATGTAATAAATTATACGACTTCTTATTAAAAGTTGATATTTCATAACGTTGATTAAAATGTCCAAGTCTTATCTACCATTTTCGACGATAAAACAAGTGATATATCAAAGTTTCCGTTACCAATTTTGGTCATGATTTTCTTGAAGTTCAACAAATAGGGATCAAATTTTTGGTATTTTCTGGTTTAAAAAATGGGATCCACTTCTGATCACGCGTTATGAGCAGGTTCGTGAGTTATCAGGGCATGAGTTATCAAGGGAGTGGTGTATATAAAATTTAGGAACCCCTCATGTTGAAGACTTAAAAAACAGTTTGGATTCCACGAAGTGACATGTAGGTTTTGAAAACAAAACTAGCTCTCTATGGTTCCCTGAACATATTCTCTGTTCAGATAGTTATTTTGGTTTTTCAATTGGGTCTGATGCAAGAGGTCAGGCACAAACTGCAAGGTATTGATAATGGGTCAACAAATGGACTGGGTCAATGTGGTTTGTTATGACTAATTAGCAGAACAAACAACATGGCCTTTGATCTGCCAGTGCACTATGCAATGTCAGGTCAGGGTTTGTCTCATTTGCATTTGGACTCAACTTGTATATGAGTATAGACAATAGATTGAGTGCTTTTACAATATTTGCTAAACAATGGTTACAACAGTTGTACTATTTATTTCCTTGGATCTTCATTACTTTTATAACTATTTGCAATCATAAGAATTAAACTTCATATTAGAATTCAATGAAGTCATGAAGCTTGAAAATCAATTACACACTAGGTATGAACAGTTTTCACACTGTTAACACTGTTCATGAAAATCAATTAAAAATTAGGTATGAACAGTTTTCACACTGTTACCACTATTCATAAAAATCAATTTCACATTAGGTATGAACAGTTTTCACACTGTTACCATTATTCATGAAAATCAATTACACATTAGGTATGAACAGTTTTCACACTGTTACCACTATTCATGAAAATCAATTACACATTAGGTATGAACAGTTTTCACACAGTTACCACTATTCATGAAAATCAATTACACATTAGGTATGAACAGTTTTCACACTGTTACCACTACTCATGAAAATCACTTTTCTTGAAAATCAATTACACACTAGGTATGAACAACTTTCACACTGTTACCACTAATCATGAAAATCAATTACACGCTAAGTATGAACAGCTTTCAGTTACCACTATCCATGAAATGTGTAATCAATTTTTATGAATCCTGCAAAATAATAAATCTAATTCTAAAATTTGCCCACATATCAAGGTTTAAACTTATCACTTGTAATTACAATTATAATCTTTCATTATGTGATGGCAGATCAGGGTCTACAAAATTCTGAGTCAGAAACAAAAGTTAATGTGGTAAATTTTATTCTAAGGAATGGATTTGAGTTCTTAAACCTTTCACTACAACTACAATTCAGCCTTATCAAACCCTTCACTACATCTACAACTACAGTTCAGATTTGAGTTCGTAAACCCTTCACTACATCTACAACTACAGCTCAGCCTTATCAAACCTGTGAAATTTTGCAAAAATATGTAGAACAACATTATGTTCATTCTGAAACTAGAGGATTCCACTCTAAGAATAAACATTTTAAAATTTTTGAATTTGGAACACAATTTAAATTTTGCACAAAACTAAATATTTTTTAAGAGTACTGGGTCTTAATTTTAATCTGGTAGAGGGATTTCCATTTGTAAAATGTTTATTCTGACACTGTGCAAGGTTGGCATTTATCACTGATGTTACAAAAGAGCTCACAGTTGCATATAGACATAAGATATATGAAATGTAAAGGAAATATACCACTTACTGCTTTCCGTAGAGAACTCTGCAGAAATGTGGAGTTATAGGAGGGACAAATAAAAACAGCTGGGTAAAATAAGCGAAATATTTTGTGACGATGACTGTCAAAGTCATTCAACAGTCAAGTGCTGTAGACATGAAAAAAAGAACTCACTATGACATGTGACATTTCTTAACCATAATATCAAGTAACCTTTAGATTTTCAATTCTCAAGTTTTATTTCATACATTTTTAAAACTAAATTTATAAAATGTTAATTCATCTTCACAATGAATACAGTTTAACAAGAATTCTTTTTGAGCTGTAATTGCTTTTGGATACACAGTTTCTGGCAAAGAAACAAATGATCCCGTCATCTGTACAGAAAAAACACTTTCATACAAAAATAATATTCCAAGTACATTCAAAGGTATATGTACTTGTATTACACAGGTTCATGTATTACACAGGTACATGTATTACACAGGTACATGTATTACACAAAACAAACAAACAAATCACAATAACAAGATGCACTTACCTGTATGAACAAATGAAAACAAGAAACAAACACCTCACATGTCTAATCAGAACAAGACAAACACAAAAAAGAAACGAAAGAATACATCCAACATATAAAAGAACTTATTCATAATTCAACCACATTAAGCTTTATCAAGTACACATATATCCAATAAATGATTACATATGCTAAAAATGGGGGCACTTCTGAAAAATTGATTCCATCTCTTTCTTTGCTAGATTAATTGTTACAGTGCTTTCTGGGAGAACTGACATTTTTGACTTGCCAGAAACGATGTTGTTGTTGTGTTGCCGTCAAAAGATGCTTATACCGTAGTTGAAATGACTACGCCATAAATTCATAGTCTATCTTCTACTGATTATACCCAACCAAATCATACAGCCATGAAAAGCTTGCAAACTTAGTCAGGTTCAGCTTTTTCTTGACTAATAACATTCTAGACTAGTTCATTTAGAGATGGGAGGCACTGTAGCACAGATGGTAGAGTTCTGGACTTGTAATCCAAGGGTTGAGGGTTAAATATACCCACCCAGAGGCACTTTAAAGGTGTGTCACTTTAGAGGTACTCTTTGGTGGATAACCATAGTTCCTGACATACCCAAGTACATGACCTTGGACAACAGTGTCACTATAGAGCAATGAAACATTAAACATGACAGTATATGATCTTGGACAATAGTGTCACTAGAGAGCAATGAAACATTAAATATGACAGTATATGATCTTGGACAATAGTGTCACTAGAGAGCAATGAAACATTAAACATGACAGTATATGATCTTGGACAATAGTGTCACTAGAGAGCAATGAAACATTAAATGTGACTGTATATGATCTTGGAAAATAGTGTCACTAAAGAGCAATGAAGGCACTGAACATTAAATATTATTCATATAGTGCTTGAGAGTTTATCTTCAGGGGTATTTTAAGTAGTTTTAAAGGACTTTGAAAAGTTTTAATGGAGAATTCTGTCTTACAGAATTTGAAATTTCCCCATATGTACTTTGTTAACTACTGGTCTTGCGTGTTATTAGTAGTAATAGGGGACAATATAGCATCAATGGGAAAATACATTACGGGACCCTAATATGGAATATAGCGTCAAAATTTGTAGCATCAAATGGCACACCCTGGGACGATATAGCGTCAATGGGAATTTTGTATAGGGACAATAGCAATGGAACACATGGGATGACGTCATGGTACTAGACACTTGCAACAATGTGGCAAGTGGCTGACCTGAATACGCGCGGCTACCACTCTAAGTTTTATGTTAACACCATTTCGTTAACATAGAGGGCATCGCACTGATCTTGTTCTCTTTCTCAAACTTCATCTAACCTCTGGTCCATAGATGAGGACTCGCTTCAGACAGCCTTGTCTCTCCACACAGATCCTTCATTTCTGAAGGCTGTATCAGTGATCTGGGTAATTGCCCATGATGATCTCACATACATGGGATAGTCCGGGTTGAACATCATTGACAATAGGAGGGTAGACGATGCAACGTTAGTCCACATCTTGTGACGAGAACAGGTGAAGGGAATGAAGTGAACCATGTTTATTTACAATGGAAGACAGGATCAAAACGGATTGAAATTGTTCACCAATCCCAACACGTGTTACAAAATTCAGTCACAGAACGGAGTCTGTCTTCCAATCCAAAGAGAGCTACCTGTGACATCACATTCCCTATATAGGTGCGCTAGCATCTGTGCGCAGTGAATCGATGCGACATTGTTTTGTGAAACATGAATGAAACTAAGAAGATGATGAATTGGGGTGCACCGGCTTTGGAGACAAGAAGCGATGGCATAGCAGTGGCTACCAAAGTTAACACAGAGCTACTTCCAGAAGAGACCGATTTCAACTGGGATTTAGTAGATTTTCTCTCTTCACAAGAATTTGTTCTGGTACCAGTATCTTCACCACCTTCTCCTTCCTTACCACTGGGGTCGAGGATTTTAAACAGAGACAGAAAGAAGAATTGGAGAAATTTTTACAACAGCAGAAAGAAGCAAAACAAGCATTTCTCCTTGAACAGCAACAGCAAGGAGAAGAAGAGGCAAGGAAATGACAGGAAGAAGAAGCAGAGAAGAAACAAGGTCTAGGAGAGAAGGAGAACAGTGAACCTCAAATGGTAATGGTACTCTTGGACATTTTGGCAGAGTTAAGAAGTCTGAAACAAATGTATCAGACTTCTTTATTACGACCCAAGATAAAAAGACCTTCCCGAGCCAAACAGTCCAACCTGGTTACTACACCAGAGATACCACCCCTAGTGATTTCTACCAAATCACTTACAGGAGCAAGTCCAGAAGTAGGCCTTGGCCATGGCAAAGGCTTAAGGCAGTTAAAGTTGATTGCTTCTCGTTCCTGAGTTTGTTTTTGAAAAAAAACAAACACCCAAAGGCCCTTTTCAGGGCCACTCACTTCTTTCGAAAAGAGATAGTATTCATTTTGCCAAAATCAATTAAAATTCAAAATCCCTTTTATTTTTTTAACCCTATGATCCACATGTTTGAGTGCATGAGTGTAGGCCCTTATTCTAAAAAATCAAAACCAAGAGACACTTACTTTTTTCAGTCTGGTCTATTCTGGTACAAATTTTTACAATCCAATTCACAACACAACACAACACTTGTAAAAAAAAGTTCATAAACTTCTTCTGTGTCTTTTTTTCTTTCACTGTTTTCTGATTTTCTTCTCTTTCACAGTTTTTTCCTCCTCTTCATCCTCATTTTTTTTCTCATCCTCTTTTCTTTTCTGTTTTCTCTTTCTAAACGTGTCAGGGTTCTTCTTTGCCGAGGGCACCTCTTCTTCTTCCTCCTCCTCCTGCTCCTGTTGTTTCTTAGGGCAGTCTGAAGACCAATGTCCTTTCTCTTGACAATGATAACAGGTATCTTGACTTGTGTGTGTGTGTGTGTGTGTGTGTGTGTGTGTGTGTGTGTGTGTGTGTGTGTGTGTGTGTGTGTGTGTGTGTGTGTGTGTGTGTGTGTGTTTTGCAGTCACGTTCGTTTGTGTGGATAGTAGACATGGTGAGTTTTTTCTTCTCTTCCCATTTGTGTTGATAGTAGAGTGTGTGTTTTATGCATTCTCGTTTGTTTGTGTGGATAGTAGGTATTGTTTGTGTGGATAGTAGATATGGTGTGTGTTTTTTTTCTCTTCCTGTTTGTGTGGATAGTAGGTATGGTGTGTTTTATGCATTCGCATTCATTTGTGTGGATAGTAGAGTGTGTTTTTTCTTCTCTTCCTGTTTGTGTGGATAGTAGATATGGTGTGTTTTATGCATTTGCATTCATTTGTGTGGATAGTATAGTGTGTTTTATGCGTTCGCATTCGTTTGTGTGGATAGCAAAGTGTGTGTTTTTCTTCTCTTCCCATCTGTGTTGATAGTATAGTGTGTTTTATGCATTCACGTTCGTTTGTGTGGATAGTAGAGTGTGTGTTTTTCTTCTCTTCCTGTGTTGATAGTATTGATAGTATAGTGTGTTTTATGCATTCGCGTTCGTTTGTGTGGATAGTAGAGTGTGTGTTTTTCTTCTCTTCCCATTTGTGTTGATAGTATAGTGTGTATTTTTTCTTTTCTTCCCATTTGTGTGGATAGTAGATATGGTGTGTTTTATGCGTTCACATTCGTTTGTGTGGATAGTAGATATGGTGTGTTATATGCGTTCGCGTTTGTTTGTGTGGATAGTATATATGGTGTGAAGTCAGTGTAAGGGATGTTTTCCTTCACGTCTGTGCTTGAAATATATAAATCATGGCGCTCGTCTTTCACGCCGTTCAACACTGAATAGTCAGCAATGGCGACAAACATCTGTTTGGAGAAGATGAAGAAGTTGCAAGACATTCTTGGCAACTTAAACATGATAGAAGAGATGCTAGTGAAACTGGATGATGATTATTATTACCATCCCCATAGAGTGAAAATGAAGATAAACAATTTGAGAAAGTTAAAGGAAATGTTGAAGGAAATGATAAAAGAAGATAAGGAGGAAAAGGAGGATGATGAGGATAGAATAAGGATGAGGGAATGGAATGAAAAGATAGACAAGGAAGAAGAAAATGAAAAGAGAAAATAAGAAGAGGAGGAGAAAGAAAAGGAAAAAAAGGAGGAAAAGAATGAGAAGAAAAAGAAGAAGAGTGTAGGAGAGAAAATAAGAAGTTGGTGGAGAAAAAGAAGAACTTAGAAGACAAAGAAGAAGAAACCCAAAGGCCCATTTCAGGGCCACTTTGATATGCCTTGAAAAGATATTTATTCTTTCTTGCCTATATG
>JAECUM010075361.1:0-12699 GCA_016617855.1 Megalonaias nervosa | reverse complement strand
TGCTACTGTGTACACGATATTTTTAATTTGTCCGTGTGGAATTTTAATCAGATTAGTTTCTTCAACAATATTAGGTATTCCGTTAATAATGTCGTTGAGTTTCGTGTTAATGTCGGAGAGTTTGATATCTACAACCGCTGAACTTCCAAAAAAGTCATTAATAGATCTGTTTATGTTTCTACGAAAATTTAAGAACGTTTGTACGTGATTAGTAAAATCAGCTTTGAGTGTAGTCAGTTCATCATTGATTGTAGCTAACGAAGTTGTCATAGGAATTTCCTTATCGTCTACATATTTCATTGTTGCAGCGTCGAAATCTGATTCTGGTGTTCTAAGATTATTAATACCATTATTATTCATGTTGAGAAATGCACGCATTATACCACCGTTAACTAATACGTACTTAGATTCTTGATCATCGACGTATTTTTTTGTTGCTGCATCTGTATCTGCGGTTGGGTTTCCAAGGTCTATAATTTTATTTCGATTCATAATAATGTGACCCGTGAATGAATCACCAGTTCGCTTGATAAAATCGTTAACTGACTTACCGGAATCTTGTATTTTACCTTGATCAGCAAAGATAACGATATTATTAATAACCGCGGTGGGAATTCGTATAAGAACATCTAACAGTTGTATATTATTCGTCTTTAATCGTCCTTCTTTATCCTGAAAAATAAAGACTTTATTTTGATCCACACTTGTGATATTTAATAAATCATCGATTTCATTTCTGAGCTGATCAAGAGTTGCATATTTAGATAAATCGACTTGCTGCTGAGCTTTGCGAGAAGATCTTCCATAAATATCTACCATTATATTTACTAATATCTGTTTACGTGTGAAAACGTAGTATATTCATGCAAGACTTTATGAGGTGGTGTTGTTGATTTTGATACAGCATCAAGCACAGCGAGTACTTCTCGACCACATATATGCGGATCAGTTAATTTTTGTGTTGGTAATGTTGAATACCAGATTTTAGAACGCATCGAGTTCTTACTTTGCATAGCAGTACTTACTGTGTTAACATATTTTAAAAATTCTTTTGGTGGTGCCAACCCATACGAATCAAAATAAATAATTCCACGTGGATCAATTGCATATGCCACCCAATGAGTACCTGGGCCAGAGTTTTTATCGAGATTAATAATACAAGTTTCATGTTGCATTGCAACGGTAGGTAATTGATCACGCATAAAAACTCCTCTAAAGTTTTTATATTCAGTTGCTTAGCAGCATTAAGTAAATCAAAATTAGACATAGGAAGAATCATCGAATTCGATGACGAAGTCACCGGGGCAGCCTTAGACCTTTTCCGTACCATGAATATGGGGTCCCTGGAAGTCTTAGACCGCGACCGTATGCTGGGCCTGATAATCTTAGACGGCCCGGCTGTGGCACGTTTGGTGCTCTTAGACGTCTTCCATGTTGTTTTGCCCGTGATCTTTTTTTTAAGTTTTCTGCGTGCATAATTCCTCGACCCGTTGCTTTCTTTAACGCCATTCCAGCAGCGGTTCCAACAGCGCCTAATGCAGCTGCTTTTACAACAGCTGGGGCTACAGCGGCTATTATTGCTGGTAACGCGGCAAGAAGTGGAAATATACCACCCGTTTTAACGATTTCTTTAATGACACTCGCAGAAAGATTAAGTTTTATATCTTTATTTATTTTTTTTGCTTCATTGAAATGCCTATGCTGGCGTTCTGATAATGATAGCTTATTCGGACCACTTGCGATTTGTTCTCGCTTTAGTGATATTTTTGCCGCACAATTATTTTTTGATGATGACTAGCTTTTTAATCTGACCAGGAGTCAGACTGACATTAACTAGATATGATATTTATAATTATTATGAGTGATCTAATTACATGTTTTCTACTGGGGCATCAATAAATCTCATTCGTCCACCAACACCTTCAAGTAACATTGTTTTGTCGCTGAGTATAACAGCAATTGCCCTATAACCACCAGCGGGTATTATTCTTAAACGAGCTCGAAAATTTATGTCAACGACAGATTGTCTGAATAAATCTAAGTATTCTAATGAAAAGTAATATATTGGATACAGTGTTGTAAAATCACGCTGAGATATCTGTAAACCAGAATCAATATTCTGATCACGCCCCATGAATGTCATTAATCGATGATAAGCACGTGCTACATGATTTTGATCGAAATTTAGCAACACTTCTTCAGAAGGTTCTTGATGTCCGTTTATCCTTAAAGAAACTTCACTAACCCCAAGCGTGTCAAACACCATTGGATTTCGTACCTGCGAATTTACTCTGGCATTGTCCTGAAGTGCAATAAATATATGTCGTGGTGCTGGCACCCCCTGCTGTGATGCTATCTGCCATGCAAATAAACCAGCAACGGTACCTTGAATACTATCTGTGGTCATAGTCAACCATGACAACGTTGATTTACCACCTTGACTCATAAAAGAAAGTAAACGTTCTTCTTCGGTAATCGATGGAGTCATTACTGGCATCCACAGCGAAAGTTTTGTTAATATTACTTTACCTGCATCAAAGACAGCATCACGCCATATTGCATCATCGTCGGTACCTTTTTTTACAAGTACAACTGTGTGTTTAGTGTCAAATATAACCTTCCTAACATTTCTGCAGAATCCAAATATATGTGACAGTGGAATCGCACATGAAAAATTTTCCTCATCGTTTAACATTGTTCGACGTGATGCGAATCCTAAGTTACAATTTTCATTCATCGATGCGATTTCAGTTCCAGCTGCATTTAGTGTTACATTTCTACTTTCTGGATGTTCAGTTGTATCCTTTGCAAACATCATTGATGGACCAGCTGATCTTGAGTAATCATCACCATATCACGCAAGACCAAGTATCGTCGTGGCAACGTCGACGTTTTTATGACAGATCTCAATCTCTCGTCCATCAATCATATATGCTGCACTTTTAAATAACGCCATAATACCATTATTGACAAAACCAGGTCGATCTAAAAGTCCATAATCTATATTATCTGCTTTTAAAAGTCTACCTTCGACTTCAATAAATGCTTCAGCGGGTAAGAAATATCTGCTTGTATCTTGAACTTGAATTTGAGATTCTTCCACGCTCGTCAGGTACACGTGCGTCATAAGAATAATATTGATAATCGCGCACAGATTCATCTTTTAAAACTGGTGCATCCATGTCAAACGCGGGATCAGATATACGCTTGAACATGTTTATTATTATCGTCTTCGACTAACACGAAGACCGCTTCCTGCTATCAGACTAGCTGTTATATTTTTTTCTTTTTCTAACCCAACATTAGTGTTGGTAGCCAACTCTGCTAGTTTTTGATTAGCAGCTTGATTTATTATTTTACTAACATTTGCGGGCATCACTTCAGTGCTGGCCAGTTTCACTGGTTGAGGTTTTCGTCGTATTAATCGCGCTAGTCTATCCTTGATTGCTGACAATGCTTTGCTAGCAACATCACCAACAGCGCCAATACCTTTTTCACGAACAACATCAATAGCTTTCATTCCTAGTTGCTTTGCAAGCGGTATTGCTTTTGGGGCTATCCTTCTAAATAGACCTTGAACAACATCACCTAGTCCATCTCCGTAGGTCGTTTTGTATACTGGTAATCGTGAATTTATTACCCTGACCATGGTTGGTCTATGAGTATTGTGTATGATCATATTATTATTAAGTGATTTTATCACTAATTGCATCTAATTACATACTTAGTCACTATGATAATCGTCACTAATTTCATTAATGAGGGACCGATAAACACCAATATCCATAACACCACCTGTAAATAATCGTTGACAAATATCAGCTGCTTCATTAATAATTTCTGGGGAATTATTGCCAGCTCGTTTTCCTCCAATGAGAATTTCTAGTCGATCAACATCAGCAAGGACGTTATTGGGACAAGTAATAAAGCCACTTCCTAAACCACTTCCAGTTGCGCCAGGGGGATCTTGATATTCTTCCTCTGTTTTTTTGACTGGTTGTCGTGTTAATTTCAATTGTTCCATCATTTCTTGTCGTTGTTGTTCTCTTTGTTGTGGTGATAGTTATTTAAATTGTTGTGGTTGTGGATAATCATGAAGTAATTGTGGAAATTGTTGAACTTGTTCTGCAAGTGTTTTTACTGGTTTCTGTAATTCAAATTGTTTAGCTCTTTCTTCTATATGTCTATGTACAGCCTCATCAAATCTATTAAAATTAATAATATCTTCATTAGATCTAATTTCTGGAATACCAGTAGCGATGCGATATACATCCTTGATCCAATCAGCACGTTTTAGAGATTTAACGTTTTCTGGTTTTACATATTTTTGTCTTTCATCATATCCAAACCCGGCAATATCAAATAATTTATCTAGGTCCTTGATAGCAGCAATACCTTCAGGTGTAAATTTATCTATTATCCTAATTCTTGGTTTAGGTTGTGGTTGTTGTTGTGGTTGTGGTTGTGGTTGTGGTTGTGGTTGAGCTGCTTGAATACGGCCAGCAATATCAACAGGTAATGTTTCAAGAGCTCGCTGTGTTGCCTCAGTTGCTGTAATAATTTTCTTTGTTGGTTCGACAATCGGTTTAAGTAATTGTTCTGCACCTTCTGCAAATTCCACCTGAGACTCCTGACGAGCTTGTAGTTGTTGTTTGACTAAATCACGAACAGGTAAATATTTTTTGATTGCATCTAGTCGCTCTCGAGCTAATCTAGCTGAGTGTGGTTCTCCAATCATTATTGATAATATTTATAATGGCTGTTTAATTACAGCAGCAGAGGGGGTGAACGAACAACGTTGAGTGACCAGCGCGTAAACGAAACACACCATAAAAAAACCTAAAGAGTCAGAGATAAAGTAACGAGATAAGCTAACCCAATTAGAGAAATCTCATGGTCAGTTAGAGGTTGTGGTTTAACGTTATTGACCTTAAGATTTCCTTTTCGTAGGAAGGCTTATTTTTCATAAATAAGGTCTCAAACAAAAATGGTCTGTTCACCTCCTCTGCTGCTTTTGGAAATAAAACGCTTCCTACTCTTGTGTGTCAGGTTTTGACGTAAAATATATATAATACAAACAAATTGGAGCACACATAACAAAACATACGTATAGTTTACCAAGGAGAATTTCGTCAATGTGTGTGTAAAG
Organism: Megalonaias nervosa; assembly: GCA_016617855.1. Lineage (NCBI taxonomy): Eukaryota > Metazoa > Mollusca > Bivalvia > Unionida > Unionidae > Megalonaias > Megalonaias nervosa. The sequence continues at coordinate 7,550 of JAECUM010075361.1, read as the reverse complement.
AGAACTTCATAGATCAAAGTCTACTGTAGGGCCACTTTTACAGAGACAAGTAACGGAAATCAGTGCGTGGGATAATTAAATATATGACTATTTGGAGTCTTGCTTGACTATGAGATGGTTAATGTTAGATCATCTTTGCATGATTGCTTCATCGGGAGACGATTAACCGTCTTACGATGTACTCAAGGATCTTACTGTAGCGCTCATCTACCAATAATTTCTATTTCACGTTGGATGAAGCTATTGATGACCTTGATTCGATCGAGAATAATCTTGTCTTGTACGACGATGCGATGCTTGAGCACCAAGCCAACCCTGCTAGAAATATTCAACGGTCAACACAAAAATGGTGTGATATATGTAGCTCAACGACACGCACACGTGTCAAAAGTAATATGATCCGAAACAACTGTAACATGCTGATGATATTTCGTGGCATTGATGAACATGGCTTTGTAAACATTCATTGGACCTTGTGTGAAATAAGTTTCGGAATACATTTGTGAAGGTTGCGTATGAGTCTTATACTTCAGACAGATATCCCTGGGGTCCAGAGCGAACATTTATATAATTATGATCAATATAATGTCCAAACCTGCCAGTGAAATCATAGCAAACCATAGGGAGTGATGCCCGCAAAGCTATATGCGAAAACCTGGAAATTATTTATAATGTTAGAACTGGCCGCAAACGTGTCAAATAAATGTTACTTTAGCGACAAAATGCACGAAATATGTCACAGAAGGCTTCAAATAAATATTTGCACCGCTGCTTATACCAACTAGTGAAACCACTGAAGATGTGCAGAAAGCTGCGGACAGTTAAGTTGGGAACAGAAATTTAACTTGATAATGTTGTTAAGGCATCCAAGCGCTTCAAAGATATAAAGAATGTCACAACGGCAACCAGGGAGACCATTGGACGCTTGCCAGAGGTGAGATCCAAGAAGGCACCATTGAACTTGACGTAGACATCAATGCATTCTCCACGCGTGTATGAGTCAGAGATGAGAACACCGAGGTATCATTTTAATGAAGAAGTTCGCCAGTGAATCTTTGCATATCCAGTCTTTGTCGGTCTTCTTGAACCCGGCCACTGCAAAAAAAAAAAAATCTTTGTAATTCAACAACCATCAATGTGTGTAAATATGTATATTTTGCATAGTCGATGATCTTATGTGTCTTTTCGGATGCATACACCGATAACCCAGCTAACAAATTTGAAATCGTAAGAGCAAATATACAGTAGTCTTTGTGAGTGATTTGTTTCAAACCAACGTTTATCTAATACGCTTCATATGTGATATCAAGGGGCTTCAAAATTTTAAGAACGAATAAAATGTAAATCTTTAAGTATGCATCGCGACATAATACAACGACGTAAACAGTAACCCATATTTCACACATTACCTTCCACTACTATTTCTTTTTGGACATCTGGTGGATATATTTCACGGGTAAATTTGAGTGGTGGAGTGCGGTAATTGAAAGTACAGTTTCGAAGGATAAATTATGTTCTAGGTAGAACAATAATCATAGAAGGTCCTTTCCCAGGGACCCTAGACAAATGTTTTTGCTGTTTTGGTCTGAGAAACATAACAGTAGAGTACAATTTCTGGTCGGGAAGTCTGCTTTAGGGCCATTTGTTTCTGTGTTTGATGGAGCTGGGGGTATACTGGTCGTAATCAGTACCCTGCAATATTTGAATATATAATTGTAACAAAAATTGCGATGGGATTAAATGCACCATGATGATTTGAAGTATGTACGTACTAATTATTTTTGTTTCCATTAATTGTTCGTTTATTGTATGAGCTTATTTCTTATCTTCATTCTTTCTGTATTTATTTTGTGTTTAATTTCTTTTCTTTTGTCTATCTTCTTCCTTTCTGTTTATGTTTCCTCTGACTTTCTGTACTTTGTTCCTTTAATTGTTTTTGATTTGCTTATGAGTCTTTCATAAATTATACTGTAGCAGAATTCGTGCATATGCTGTGCGTAAACTATGCATATGTATTTTGGTTATAAAATGTGCCTCAAACTTCATTACATGGGTTGGTATATTGGACCGTTAAGCCTTCCACAGCAAACATTGTAAATGGAGTGGTACCATTACAAAATCATGTACGTTAGACACATCAGTACAGGTATAATTTTTACTAACACTAGTAACTAATTATACGTCATTATCTTTGGTTTCTTCAGAAATGTTTGTGAAGTAATCTTTAGGTAGATGTACATTGTCTTCTTGATTGTTGTCTATTTCATTCAATACCCAAATTAGTTATGTGTTAAAACTGTTAGCGCAGACAGTAAAATACCTCTTTAACTACTTGTATTATTATTGTTCAACCTTGGTTTCACTTTCATTGTCGTTCTTTACCAATAAAAAAGATGAAAAGAAGCGCGGAGAACAGGATAACAATAATAGAAAAAAATTACTGCACACACACAAGCCCAACAGAAAACAGTTCTGTATGCACTCCAACAACTGTTATGAATAAGCAAACTATATAAATATTTGTCTTATACCGATTTGTTGGAATTTATAGAGGGAAAGAAAGAAAAGCTAAATTTGTGTTTGCGTAATACGTGACATCGGGCTGATAAAACTCACCACTCTTCTAGATCCAAAGATATGGACTTGCCAGTAACTGCACAAATTCAAACAAATTAAAAATAATAATACGAATAATTTCAAACAAAAGGAAGCGAACGTTATGGCGCCATTCGACATAAATACCTGATGGAAAACGTTGAAAGTAATGCATACTAATGATTTATGAAACAATTTTTAACAGTAATTTAGGCAAAAACCATTCGAACGTATGTCTGTTGAAAAATCCTACACTACATCATATCGCATTGTTACAATCTACATGCATATATTTGTATTTTTGGAAAAGAAGGGATAATGGATAAGAGGTGTGAATCAAACGATCTGTGTGACAAACATGTTCTGGGGTTATTTCGCTATTCAATGTACACTCATTCTCATTCAACATTCAATAAAAATCAATGAAACTTTTCGTTTCCCGCAACATTACAATTCAAACGAGGACATTATATTAGCAGAAGCTAATTGAACACTAGCAAAAATAAACCTTGAAATGAGTTAATGGATAACCTACCATCATGCCTCAAATAACTTCGGCAATGTGTGAAGGATAGATGGATGGACGAATGAATGGATATGGATAGTTGTATACGTTTTTGAACTGCCTTTCTGGGGCATAATAATGCACCAGAAAAGTGAAATATGAACTACTTCTTTCCTGCAAAATAAGTTACTTTGGAAATGTTAAAGCAGTGTACTTTAAAATCCAGCCCCAAATTATGGCCACCCAAAACAACCTTGACCTTTTACACAAATGGAAAACACTTTTCTGCACATAACAAGTATTCTGACAAGGCTTACTTGAGACAGCTATACATTGAAAACAACTGTCGATGTTGTGGTAAAGGAGTAAAATAATCTGTCACTGCAAATCATACTGACTGGGTTTGTGTTACCCTACAGGGTGACTTTGTGGTGCTGAATGAATTGTTGCTGGTTTCCTATGTCAGGAGAAGCGGCGCAAAATAATTCATTTTGAATCCAACCTCTTTATCCCAGCAAATATTCATGCGGACGCACATGGTTGCAGAAGTAAGACTGGTTTGGTAGCGCCGTCTGTTCGTTCATTGTATTTAATACAAATATAACTGCTTAACCAACATTGTGAGAGATGCACAGCTCAGTAAGTTTAGTGATTATGTTTGTCAATAATGGGTTTTCTAACTTTCTAATGTAGAGTTACTGAAGTACTGAAAGTGAATCGGTAAGGATGATTGAGTAGTTTGGTTAGATATATTTCAGGGCAAGATCGATTACCCGATTTCTGTTGAAAAAATATACGCACCATTCGGCTATTTATGTCTTGTAGTGTGATTTCCACTAATGAAGTCTGTTTTATTTGATGTGATAATATTAAAAGTATGGACAATGGAAGGCTGGAAAACAAACTGACAACTTAATGCTTCAAAAGTCCTTCACTTGCTCAAAGTAGAAGCTCAGACTGACTAGGGTGCTGATCTAGAATGTTGTGCTTGACCTATATAGAACATTGGATCAAAATTGAACAATAGTTGCGTTCTGTATGGTTCAGTTGGGTAGTTATATTTCAAGATGTTTGACCAAACAAGATGTTTGACCAAACTAATTATAGTTCAATATGGCTTGCTTTGGGATATTTTTAGAACATGCATGTATATATGTTATTACGAATCTATGGTCTTAAAGAAGGTAACAGAGAAGATCTAAAACCTACAAGTTTTGTAAAATGCAACAAATAATTTATTCCCTAGATCACAAGGTGAAATGTTTTTAAAAAAAGAACTTACGGTTTTGTGAATTAAATCCCAAATAGTCTAAAACGTTGTATCACAACTCCTAATGATAAAAGTTCTAACTAGATTCAGTGGTATTTGAATTATGATCCAACGCTGAGAGTGTTGATTTGCCTGTACTGACCTGTGACGCGGATATGTGCTAACGGTCTTTTGGTTTAATCACAGTGATATAATCTAAGATGTACTTGTTTTCTCAGACCCTTTGTGATTCAAGAGAATATGAATCTGAATAAATCATAAATCAACATCTGAACAAAACATTGATTCTGGCTCAAATGCTACAAAAAGACAATGAGGGCCAAAAGGTCTTTTCTAGAACACTGTATGTTATAATTAGGCACGGTTTTACTAAAAGTGTAATAAAAATATGGTAAACATAATGTCCTTGACTTAGACTAATACACTAATCCTAATATTTATCATACACTCAGAGAAAGATAGGCTCTAAGCACGTAAAGAATGAATTTGATTTTGGACAAGGTCAACTACAAATTACAGTTAAACATAGCATATAATGAATTTAAAAAAGCTAACAAACAATTTAAATTAAAGATACATAACAATGTATGTATGTATGTATGTATGTATGTATGTATGTATGTATGTATGTATGTATGTATGTATGTATGTATGTATTATTAAGATTCTATGGTCACAAACGTAAGCAACAGAAAAGAAGTAAAACCAACAAGTTTTGTAAAACTCAACAAACACTTTAATAATTAAAGTGTTAAATGAAAAATGTGAGAGGAATGTACAGTAGACGGAAGTGAATCCAAATTTATCCGCATAAAAGTCTTTGAAAGTCCTAAACAAATGAAACGTCCCATACAGTTTAAATCGCGGAAATGTACTGGTCCTCCAGGAATCGGAGTGAAACTGAATCCTTAACTTTCTCCTTATATACACAATAAATTGCGACTGTATTTCACAATGGACCCTAGATGACAACATACACTATTGACCTACGACGTACTAAGTCACGACGTACTATATTCACATGACCTCACACAACCAATGGGGAAGCCACATAATTCTTCTCGAAACTTCCGTGTCCCATCAGTCATTAAGAAACTACGCCATTGGCTCCATTTTAAGTCTTATAATTACCATTATTATTACTAATTGTCAACACGCACGTGAACAACTATTTATAGATCCTACGTAATTTGTGTTTTCAACAGAGCCAAATTACGCACACAATTTATAACAAATATATTCTATACAGTTTACGACCATGAATAAATTTACGAAAATTAAATAAAATCATATACCAGAAGTTACAGAAAATATAGATGTACATAACGGTATGTATGTTTATATGTATTCTCACTTTGTAGAAAATTCATAGAGATTACACTGGTCTAAACTGTTTTAGAAGTTGTCTGCTTCAGAGATAAAATGTGCTATTTATTATGGATTTTGATGCGCTGAATTCAAATATGACAATTTAAACAACTGATTGGCTACTGTTTCCCAGATATTTAAGTTTTTACATTTTACGTCTATGTATATGGTGCAGATAGTAGCGTTGTAATCATAAATTGTTAACTTAAGTCTTTACATGTGTTTATAGTTACTTTACATGATAATATTTCACCTGGCCCGTTTATGTAACACTTTAAAAAACAGCAAAAGGGTTATCTAAATAAAATTTATTAGGAACCAAAAGTAAAAGAAAACTATTTTGTAAATATAAGTGCATAGTTTAGTCCTTATTCAGTGTCAACTCGGCACTTCTTGGCTTGTCTCTTGAATTCATTAAATGGAGTATCTCTTGTCACTGCCAAGAATAGTCTATAAGCATTGATAGACTCCATTTGCCCTGATAGCGTTTCTCCATTTCTGCAATGTCCTGGTGAAATCGCTCGCCGTGCTTGTTGCTCACTGCTCCGCTGTTCGGTGGAAAAAATCTAGATGAGAGTGCAAAAAAATGTATCTTTAGTGACATGTTGCAACCAAGGCTTTGTATGCCTTGAGGAGGTTTTTCTACCAACTCCATGTTGTTATCTGCCTTGTTGTTTCCGAGAAAATTTGTTGCCACTAACTGGAAGGCTTTCCATGCCGTCTTTTCCTTGCCACACAGTACACGGTCAAATGCATCATCTAGAAGAAGTTCACGAATCTGATGACCAACAAAGACACCTTCCTTTATCTTAGCTTCATTAACCTTGAAAATTTTCCACGGAGGTACTTGAAAGCTGCTTGTGTATTGTCCATGGCCTTGGCAAAGTTCTTCATCAGACCCAGCTTGATGTGCAACGGTGGTAGCACAATCCTCCTTAATTCAACAAAGTGGTGGATGATGAACAAGCTCTTCCCAAGCTCCAATGACTGTCGGAGTGTCCCATCTTTCTTGATGTAGTGGGAATCTCTCGCTAGACTATCCCATTTGCAGAGAAAACAGCAGTACTTTTTGTATCCAGTCTGCAGACCAAGCAATAGAGCAAGAACCTTCAAATCACCACAAAGCTGCCACTGATGTTGGTTATAGTTTATTCACCTCAAAAGTTGTTTCATGTTTTCATAGGTTTCTTTCATATGGACTGCATGACCGACTAGAATTGATGAAAAAAAATTGCCATTATGCATCAAAACAAATTTAAGACTAATCTTCGATGAATCAATGGACAGTCTCCACTCCTCTGGATCATGAATGATGTTGAGGGCTGCCATCAAAAACATTGCTGTTGTTGCAGGCTACAAGATCACCTTCCATGAAGAAGAATGGGACAAGATCCTTTTGACGGTCACGGAACATGGAAACCCTAATATCACCTGCCAGGAGATTCAACTGCTGTAGTCTGGAGCCCAACAGCTCTGCCTTACTCTTGGATAGTTCCAAATCCCTGAGAAGGTCATTTAGCTGACCTTGTATTATGAGGTGTGGTTCAGAGGAGGAGGATTGGAGAAAATATGGATCATGTGACATTGATTGTTCAGGACAAAAATTTTCATTCTCTTCCTCTTCCTCGTCTGACTCAAGTGAGAATAATTCTGGTGCATCAGGAACTGGCAGTCCTTCTCTGTCGGATACTGGGCGTATAGCTGATGGAATGTTTGGATAATGCACAATCCACTTTTTATTCTTTGACACACCTTTCCCTAATGAAGGCACCAAGCAGAAGTAACAATAGCTGATATGATCTGTTGGCTTTC
>JAECUM010075356.1:0-13377 GCA_016617855.1 Megalonaias nervosa | reverse complement strand
AGAGAGAGAGAGAGAGAGAGAGAGAGAGAGAGAGAGATACATATATATATATATATAAAGATTTAAGCAAAGAATAAACGCAAGTGGCTCATGATAGGTTCTTCAGTTCATTGTAACAGGGCATGCTTAAATGAATTATGTGGATGTCACATGCAAAGCTTTCGTATGGAAAGCCTAGGAAGAAAACCTTGTTTACGATGTGATATTGGCGTGAGAGGAAAAACTCAGGTGTATGCGCAATGTGCTAGTAAATAATACAGAGAGCTGAAACGATATTTTGATTTAAAAAATAATGCAGATGGCGTCGAATCTCCTATAACAAAAACGCCGAAGACTATCTTGCCAAATTCTCACCTCAACAATGAAATAATAATTTAGACAAATGATATTTTTATATAAATGGAACAAAATGAATATTTGAAGGGTCCCATCATTGAAAATTATGAGGCATCTCGTGATGGTGCAATTAGGAACTGTCAACGGAAAAAAAAACTAATCGGTACTGTCCATAATGCTGGTTAATACAGATTAAGTGTTTGAAAAGAAAGATATTTATCTCATAGATTCATGTATGAATATTTTCATGGAATGATCAAAGACGGATTTGTGATCGGTCACGTCAAGGAAAATAAAACTGATAATTCTTTGGGAAATTTACAAGCTATTACGCAGAGTCAAAATTGCAAATTTGTTAAGACTTTCGATAATTGTAATTCTTCTAGATCAGTCGTATCTATGAATGTAGAGACAGGCGAAAAAATATTTTCTTCCACATATGGAGCTGGAAAATATTTTGATATTCTCGCACCTTCAGTACAACGTGTCGCAAATAATGTAAACAAATCGGTGTATTCAAGAAAAGTTTAAAAAAATAGCATTTTTCCATCTCCCTATTGTACTAGATGATGCAGGGAGATAACTGTCAAGCAATGATTTCTCCTCTAGAGTAAATAAGTAGTTGCCCTGATTGCAATTGCGTAATTTTATATGACTGCCGCTAAATTTTTCTACTGCACTCAAATCCAGGTAAGCTATTTTTTAGCTCTTACTGGTAATACAGATTTGTACAGCAGGAATATATAATAGGCCTACATTTACTTTAAGATCGCGAATGACATCTTGTGCATAAAATATATGTGCAATTATCGAATGCAGAGGTCTTATACGGTATATTTTATAAATGTGTTTGAAAATTAAAATAAATCCACACACTGCAGTTAACTCAATTATACAACAATTAGGATTTATGATTTATTCAGTAGGTTGCCTTTTTATCTAGCATAGGTTAACTTCAGTGTGAGTCACGCACCGCTTGCGTGTAGTCCAGGTATACAGACCTACATGTACTTGTGCGAATATTAAATGCAGATATTTTGTACAGCATATTTTATTTTATTCATTATACTGGTCGCGTGTAGGTTGCCTGCTTATCCAGCACAGGTAACTTCATAATAATTTCTGAAACATATATTTGTAAGAATGAGACCGTGGCGCAGTGTTGGAAAGGTGGATTCTTGTACTGAGGCCTGGGGCTTCATGCCCGTGACTGACGTATCGTCGACGGTGAGCGGATTTGATGCCAATTTTTCCTAATATAGAGGGAATTTCATCCACACCTTCTTACCACTTCAAACACGTGGTGAGTGCTGGTTTTCATCCGGGGGATTGATTTGGGGGGTGTACATGAAACTGGAGCCTCCAAAATAAACAGTAACATGATGGAGCTCTCAATCTCACTGAAGGGTACCCCACACAATGACATTCAAAAAGAATGTCGCCAAAAAGTAAATAATGAAGGGTGCCGCATGCAAGCAATAAGAAATTCATCAATGAAGGGACCCTTCAGAACGATTACTGGCAGACGAAGGGAATAATCGCTACTGTTCATTTTTAGTTTTATTCTGATAATAATATTTATTCTGATTTCTGATTTAGAACATTTTTTTTATTCTGATTCAGAACTATTTTTATTCTGATTCTGATTTAGATACAGCTTTATTCAGAAATAATTTTTATTCTGATTCTGATTCAGATTTAGATTTATTCAGAAATATTTTCATGATTAATTTTTCTATTATCATTCAGATTCTGTTTTATTTTTATTTTCATTCGGAATCTAATTCAGAAATATCATTATTCTGATTCTGATTTAGAAATATTTTTAGTTTTATTCTGATTCTGATTCAGATTCAGATTTATTTATATTTTGAATAAATATGTATTATATAACTAAGTCCGTAAATATTGATGCAATTATTTCTGAAATTACAAAATGACAGGAACGGAAATATGATGGAAGATACACACTAGCAGCCGAGTATAGGTTCATCAAGTTATTTCAACAGGCCGTAAAACAATCTCCACTCGATGTCGATGATGAGGATATTCAAAATTTGTTTCACTCGTAAACGCAATTGAGAGAGTTAGATCAGAGTTATCACGCGAATACGAAACAAAAAAGAGTATGAGTTCACGTGTGCGACAGCTGAAAAAACTTATGTCAATGACTTCGTCGTTGGGTGAAACAATAAACTGTGTAGTCTATGACGAAAGTGAAGATGAATTCTGAAAGTGGCTCAGATTTAGAATCATGTTATAATATGTATTTTGATTCTGATACAGATTCAGATTTTATTCTGATTTTCAGTTGTAAAAAAAAATTTGATTATAATATTTATTCTGATTCTGATTCTGATTATGATATTTTTAAATTCTGATTGATTTTTTATTTTTATTTTTTTAATTTTAATTCAGAGTCAGATTATATTCTTACCAACAAAAAGCAGCTACAATGACGACGACGCTCTATGAGCGTGAAAATCTAAGATGATGATCTATGAGCGCACATGCAAACTTATTGCCAGAACTTCTTGTCGTAGGTAAAGTAAGTGTCCTTTTTGATTCGCATGTTTAAAATGTATCCGTGATAACAGCGGATAATGACATCGCAGATAAACCGGATGAACGGACTCTGACACAATCAAAAATCCAGGACGTACTTCGGCACTAAATGAATATAAGATATATCCTTGCTGTGCTTGTTTGGATTTTTCAGTATCTACTTGATAATTTCCATCAATAGCATCATTCACCAAATTAACTGCGATCGCTGATGTGTTTGCGACAACACCCGGCGATATATGCCGAATTCCACCGTATGGATCATTGTTAAGTCTGAGAACACTCGCTGGAGGGGATATTTTTCTCCATGATTCAACCACTTTGGGAAAATGTTCATCGATGACATCATTGACTGATTTTCTTAAAACATTAGCGTTATATTCCGGTATTACAAATGTTAGAAATTGTTTTTCTGTTATTTTAAAATGACTGAGAAATAATTGTTTAATATTTACTTTTCGTAGTTGGTAAAATGTGCCAATTGTTCACTTCTCTCGAAATTTACATACTCGACTATGATATTATTGAAATATTCGAGGTCACATCCAACTTGGTTTAAATGTTGTATAGTTTCAATGATCAGTTAATTTTCATCATCGTTGTAATACTGTGTTCTACTGGAAAACAAGTTTCGCAGATTATCTCTTATTTATTATGTTAGAATTTAATGTTATTGGAAAAATTATAAAATTCATTGTTGAAGACCATACTTCCTTTATTTTTGTCAAACCTAAATATATAGTGAATACTAAATTCTGGAAGCTTTTCACCATTAGACACGATGAAAGTGGATATTATATTCGACCTTCCTCTCATCCATGGAAGAAAATTTCGATATTCTGGAAATTTTAAAAATATTCGTTTATCTGTGACGAAATCGGATCGTTTAGGTTCTGATGTTCCTTGATAAACTGGTGGACCTTCTGGCCATCCTAATGCGGTTCTAATCGATGATTGATATATATCTACGGCGTACTCGGGCGTTCATATTTCTATCGCAGCTGATAATGTTTTATCATGAACTGTGATAGCTATTTTAGAAATAGATTTAATTCTACGCTGGAACTCGTCATTGATCTGTTCTATTTGATAACTGTCCGTAGATATACTTACAATTTGCCAATCGGGGATTGTATCGGGTTTATTTTTTTATAAGAAAACACTGCCGAATTATTTACGAGCAACCCTCAGAATGATTTTGATCTAATATTTGGCCAGAATAATATACTCGTAATTGTTCTAATGCTATTTCTTTGGCTGGAATTGCCGTTGAAAAGACAATGTCGAATTCAGGATTAGTTGAGCTCGTTGATATCATCGTGGTTGTTGGTGGTGTTGTATTAGCAATGATTTATTGGAAGAGTTCTTGTAGCGTAGTCATTTTTTTATTTACTTACTGATTTAAATTCAGGTGATTCTGTCTTTGTCGAAAACAGCGGGTTTTGATTTCCAGTTGCCAAACCAGATGTGTCGTGGTAAACCCCTGATTTGTAAATCAGGAGCATTTCTGCAAATTCAAGATTTGTTATTATTCCATGATTGAGCCCTGATGATATCAGCGATGATAATTCGGCGTGTGCATCTGTTGCCTCTGATAGTAACATTTGATATTCATGTAATTTATCAGCGGCAGACGTATATATCCTTTTTAGCAATTATATTAACAATGCCAGCAACACCGGTTATAATTGCAACACCAATTCCTATTACTGGTGCTATTATGTATGCAGTTGATAATGATCCGATTATAGTTGCTGTTCCAGCGACTACGGCAGATGCAGAATAAACAATTATGTCAGTAACAACAACGATACGTCTACGGTATAATTTTTATTTTACTGTGTACTCGTCTATGATATTTTTCAGTTGGGTCTGTAACGAACACACTTGCTCGTATTGGTATTTGATTACAAAATTTAGATCTGACGTTTGTGGAATCATATACTCTAAAGTACTAAGAAATCAATTGAGGTGTTTCAGCGACAACTTCCCGACACAACCAGTAAGACGCTGCGGGTAATTTTGCATCAGATGGTTCCAGTATAAATATTTCTTCGTCCGCTTCATTTAACACAATAGACACGATTCCAGAAAAATTGTCGGTTGAATGACGCTAAAGATACGTGGTAAATATCCTACATTTTGCAGAGCTGAACAGGGAAAGCCTATATACATCAGTGACTTCTGCGGTGTATTTGATAGTGTTATTTTGCTGTGATCAATTTGATGATCCTGATGATACTGTGTATACCACGTTGGCGATCTGCTTGTGAGTAATACTGTGTATGCCACTTTGGCGATCTGCTTGTGAGTAATTTTAATAAGATTAATTTTTTAAACGATATCAGGAATTCCACTGATAATATCTTCTAGTACTTTTTGTTGTTAATTGCAGAGTCTTTAATATCAACGACTGCTGGACTTCCAAAGAAATCATCTACGATTTTACTAAGGTTTTGAAAATTTCGACGAACATTTAAAAACATATTTACGTGAACGTCACATTCAGATCGCAGCGTAGTTAATTTGTCATCGATCATAGTATCTTTATTATCAACATATTTCTTTGTTGCGGCATCTTCATCACCTGTTGGTTCTCTTAAAACAACGATGTTATTTCCATTCATGTTGAGTTCACCTGTCATTGTATCACTGGCGGATCGTAATCGATCAGCAGCACTTTTTTAATTTCATCTCTGATATTTGCTATTGATACATTTGAGACCCTGATTCTAACACCGTCAGTAAATACTGGAATATTAACTGTGGTAAGACCGAGAACTCTACGAATTATGTCGACCCACTTAATTTTACTCTTTTTAAAACACCGGATTTATCCTGAAAATAACAACTTCATCTGGCTAAACTCCAGAGAGGTTCATAATATTAGAACGATCATCTCTAGTAGTTTTTTCATCTCTAGTAGCGTACTTCGATAAATCAATGTCATCTTTTTTTCTTGTCTTAGATAGAGGATCTCCCATAAATATCAACAATTATACGATTAGCCATTATTTAAAATAGATCTTGTTTACGTTTGTACAACTTTATGAGGTGCATCGGAAGATTTTGAAATAGCATCGAGTACACCAAGTGATTCACGGCCACATATTGGCGGATCAGTTATTGTCTGTGTTGGTAATGTTGAATACTATACGGTAATACTTTGCATGTTGCTAACGTATTTTAAAAATTCCGTCGATGGTCCAGTCCATACGAATCGAAATAAATAATTCCACGTGGATCAATCGCGTATGCAACACAATGAGTACTTGGACCAGAACTTCCATCGAGGTTGTTGATACCGGTCTCAACACGATTTGGTTGTTTTGGTAATTGATCACGCATAAAAACACCTCTGAAATTTTTGATGTTTAATTGCGCAGCAGCATCAAGTAAATCAATATTAGACATGGTAGGTATCAATAATGTGTACCGGGAAGTCTTAGACCTTTTCCGTACCATGCACTAGGGTTTCCTGGTAGTCTTAGACCTTTCTCTGAAGATTTGTTTGGAAGTTTTTAATTCTTTTCCTGCTGTTTTCTTTAATGCCATCCCGGCGGCGATTCCAACAGCACCGAGTGCAGCTGCTTTTGCAACAGCTAGAGCTGCAGCGGCTATCAACGCTGGCATAGCTGCGAGAAGTGGAAATACTACCACACGTCTTGGCAATGTCGCAAGTGGTACCCGCAGACAAATCAAGTCGTACGCTGGTCTTTGATCGTTTGGCGCCATTGATGTGCCTGAGTTGACTCTCTGTCAGTGATAGTTTATTTGGACAACCTGCGAGCTGTGCTGATTTCAGCAATACTTCTATTTCGGAAAACTTTGTTGATGCTGATTGTAACTTTTAAATCTGACCAGGAGTCAGAGTAACACTAACATGATAATATGACATTATAATATCATGATCAATTTAATTACTGATCGCTCGCGATTCAATTGCATGTTTTCTACTGGTGCGTCAATGACTCTCATTCGTCCACCAACACCTTCACTTAGGATTGTTTTATCTGGGAGTGTGACAACGATTGCTCTGTAATTACCAATTTCTCCTCTTGCCACACGAGCTCGAAAGTGTATACCAACGATAGATTGCTAAAAAAATCCAAATGTTCCAGTGGGAAATAAAAGATTGGGTACAGAGTTGTAAGATCTAGCTCTGATATTTGTAAACCAGAATCAAAATTTTGATCACGTTCCATGAATGTTATGCATGCGCTACATGATTATTCTCAAAATTCAATAATATATCCTCAGCTGGTTCTTGATATCCATTTATTCTCAGTGAAACTTCAGTAACACAAAGTTTGTCAAATATCATTTCTCTATGAATTTGCTAGTTTACTCGTTCAGTATTTTGGAAAGCAACAAATATATGTCACGGTGCAAAGACACCTTGATGTGATGCTATCTGTCATGTGAACAAACCATTAACGTTACTTTGAATAGGATCTGTAGTTGTTAGCCATGATAATGTCGATTTACCGCCGCTGGCCATAAAATAAAGTAACCGTTATTCTTTAGTAATCGATGGAGAACTGGCATCCGCAATGAAAGTTTTGTCAGTAATACTTTACCAGCATCACCGACGGAGCTCCAGATTTCATCATCGTCGGCAGCCTTTCTAACGAGTACAATTGTATGATTGGCTCCGAAAATAACTTTTCTGACATTTCTGCAAAATCCAAAAATATGTGATAGTGGAACTGCACATGAAAATCTTCTACTTCCCTCACCCACCCACCCCCACCCACCCCTCAGCATTGATCGACGAGCTAAGAATCCTAAGTTTAATTCTGGATTAGCAACATGAACTACAGGTTCTACATCTGAGTCGTCAGCAGCAGCTGTAACTTATTTGGTCGTCTTATGTCATACTGTCTGTTGTCAGGGCGGTTAGTGATATCCTTCACAAACATCACTGACGGACCAGCTGATCTTGAATAATCATTGCTGTATCTTGCAAGGCCAATTATCGTCGTGGCAAGGTCGACGTCTTTCTGAACTGATTCAATATATCTTCCGTCGATTATATATACGTAGCACTATCGAACAACGCCATAATGCCATTATTAACAAAACCAACCATAACATCAGCACCATATTCAGTATTATCTGTTTTTAAAGTTTCACCCTCTGTTTCAATAAATGCTTCAGCGGGTAAGTAATATCCGCTTGAATCATGAACTTGCAGCTCATTCCGCCCAGGCTGATTTGGCTGTCGTGCATCATCATAATAAAACTGATAATCACGTATCCATTCATCTTTGAGAATTGGTGCGTCCATGTCGAATGAGGAATCAGATACACGCTTGAACGTTTTATTATATTTGTTATCGTCTAACACGAAGACCACTTCCTGCTATCAGACTAGCAGTGATATGTTTTTCTTTTTCTGATAATGGTACACCAGCCAGCTCTGCTAATATTTTATTTGCAGTTTGATTTATTATTTTACTAAAATTTTTGCACGCATAACTTCCGTGCTAGGTAATTTTAACCTGGCTGAGGTTTTTGCTGGCTGAGGTTTTCGTAGTACTAATCGTGCTAGTCTTTCCTTGATTGCCGAAAATGCTTTACCAGAAACAGCACCAACAACACCAATACCATTCTCAAGAACAACTTCAATAGCTCTCGTACCCAGTTGCATTGCAATCGTTACTGCTTTCGGAGCCATCCTTCTGAATAAACCCTGAACAACATCACCGGGTCCATCTCCGTAGAATGCTTGATATGCAGGTAATCACGATTTTATCACCCTGATCATGATCGGTCCGCGGTGAGCATTATGTATAATCATCTTATTTTCTTGTCGCTGATCTAATTGTATACCTTTAATCACTGTGGTAATCATCAACAATTTCATCGAAGAGGGACCGATAAAAATTAATATCCATGATAATGCCTGCAAATAATCTCTGACAAATATCAGCTGCTTCATTAATGATTTCTGGGGAATAATTGCCAGCTCGTTTTCAGCCAATCAGAATTTATATTCTGTCCACGTCGGCAAGAATGTTGTTGGGGCATGGAATAATAAGACCACTTCCCCTTGTACCTGAACCAATACCACTTCCACCTGCGAGGTTTGTCTTCTTTGTCGACATCGCTGCTTTACTGACGATATAACCGGTGTTTCAACACTTTTTTCATTTCATAAACCTTTTTCAATAAAATTATAATACTTTTTAATATTTTTTTACTTGCGAAACATCCATGTACCCCAGCAGCCCATTCGTCTCCTGAGGTGTTATGATATTCTGACTTTAGAAACTGTAGCCTATCTGATAGCCCACCGCAGCAACCTTAACAGGACCATTCATAACTTCTAAATAACCCTGCTGATTAAAATATCCAGTTTTTAATTCTGGTTTAGGCAGATCCTCGACGCTATCTTTAACATCTTGAATTTCAGCAAGTGTTTTAAATGCAGACTCCATAGCTTCTTTAATTTGTTCTGGTAATGCTCCGATAACCCGCTGTTATGCCATTGTAGCCACAGCGGTTTTCTCCAGCGTGGGAAGAAGACCCACCGTAGCTTTTGTAATTGGTTTAAATAACTGTTCTGTACCTTCTGTAAATTCCACCTGAGACTCCTGGCGCTCTTGTAATTTTTGTTTGACAGAATCACAGGCTGGAAGATATTGTTTTAATTGTCTCTAGTCGCTGTCGAGCTAGTTTAGATGCGTGCGATTCCATGCATAGTGTTATTATTGATATAATAATGATATAATTCTTCAGCGGAGTTGAGCGGTTACATAAACAAACACACGATAACGACGAAAACATAAATTTAAAAAAAAAGTAACAAAAATAAGCTCACCTAAATCGAAAAGTTTCAGCTCGGTTAGAGACTTTGGTGTGACTTTACTGACGTCTGTATTTTTATCTTCGTAGGAAGCATTATTTTCGCGAACGGACCCTCCTAACTTTTCTAGGACTCATCCTCCCTGCTGCTAGGCCGTTAGATGCGAGTCACTATATCCTATTCAATATATATCATTAAAATATTGAACACCATATACCCGTAATTATCATTAACATGTAAGGGATTTTTCTTGTGAAATACTTATTTGGTGTTAATTTTTCTATTATATGTTCAAGATAATTTTAATTGATGGAGATATCCTTTCTAATGCGCGAATATAAACTTTGAGTTTCTGTCTTTAAATATGTGTAGCCTGTTAGTAAAAAGATTTAGCAATCATTTTTATCAACCTGCGTTTATCTCGTTACAAAAATAGTGACCACTTTGTAATATTATGAATAAGATAACAAACATAAACTTCATTATACAAATACACTGAGAACTTTGATAGTGTCTTCAACCATTTAATAGAAAATTAGAAAGTGTTAAATTCTGCGATTATGATTGTAATAATGAGGTTTGAATTAACTATGTTTTTCTTTTTTCAGAACAATTTATATTTCTTCAAACTTTGAACACTTAGTGTCAAGACGTAAGAGCATGTTCCCGATATGTTGCAAAAATATATATCGTGTTTAATCGGTCTCCTACTTGCTTTAAATGGGGAATCAAGAGTGTGTAATTCGGAAGGCACTTCTTATAACTGTAACAGTATATCACACATAGAAGATATTCCTCATTCCTTGCCAAACTTTGTACAAAAGGTGACACTAACTGGAACATATAAACTCATAGGATCCTTTCCTAATAGCCTTTTCCATGATATTAGTTGGATGAATGTAACTGAACTTTCCCTTCTTGAATTTACATCTATCTATTCAATTGATCAATCAGTTTTGGATGGGCTGAAATACCTGAGATATTTATCGATATCGACATGCACGTCCCTTGACTTCATTCATCCAGAAGTGTTTCATTCCACTCCAGATCTTGAAGCACTATATCTTGATGGTGACAGGAGTTTGAAACTATTTGTTGTAGAAAATGCTCTGACACATAAAGCCAACAAACTCAAATATCTATCGTTACGCTATCTTCAAATGGATACTAATGAAGCTAGTTTCCTTGGAGAAAGATTTTTCAATGCGCTTAAAGGAAAAGAACTTATATACCTAGATATTAGTTATGCTAATATAGCGGGACTGTCCTTTAATGCCAGCTACGATGCCGCTGCTTTTTACCATTTAAGATATCTCAATGTATCAAATTCAAAAATACCTTGGATTGGAATCAGTCATAAAACCACCATCGGTGATTCACTACCAAACCTTCACGTGCTAGATGTTAGTGGATGTAAAAGTTTGTTAACGTATCTTACGACAAAATCATTGATACAGTTTACTTGCGACATTCCTCAAGAGGTAAAATATTATTTTCTTGCGGACGTGGTAATGACTGATGAACCCATTCGGTTAAACTATGAAATACAAGAGGGTCAATGCGACTGTAAGAATTTGGAAGTTTTGGATTTTAGCAGTAACCACATTATCCATGTTAACACGACAAAGACAGAAGCATACTGTTTACAAGGACTGATGAAGATGGATCTTTCGAAAAACGGTATGGAATACATATCTCCATCAGTCTTAAGCAGCTTCCCTTCACTGAAGATTATTGACCTCTCTGAAAACCAGTTGCATAAAATGCAAGATATGGACGACTTCAGTAATTTACTGCATGGAAACATACAGCTTGAAGTATTGTTGCTTTGCAAAAACCACCTTAGTTCAATACCAACTAACTTCCTGTCTTCTAATACCAAACTGCTACTCCTTGATCTTCGTGAAAATGACCTTACCGACTTTAGCATCGATTTTAGCCATATCCTGAATTTGAAATACATAGATTTACGTAAAAATCAGTTTGGAGGTTTGCCTTCCAAAACATATCAAACGTTGGAAGTGATATATGCACATCAAGCGAAGGAAAAAGAAAGCAGCATTAGCTACTTGAATGAAGGTCTGCTTTTGCAGTCACTTGAGAGAAAAAACATCGCTGAAAAATATAGGTATAGCTACAATCCCAGCCCAAATTTGAGTCTTGTGGTCAATTGGACCATTATTCCACAATATGTGAAGATCGATTTCTCTGACAATCCTATTGAATGCAAGTGTGAAAATGTTGGTTTTCTGAAGTGGGCTGTTACTACGGAGATCGGATTGGCCAGTGGGAATACTTTGACATGTAAATATGGACATACAATGTATCTCCTTGACAATGAATTGCATGATAGAGTCGAATATGATTGTCAGCTTTCTGCTACTATCATCAAAGCTATTTCAGCAACTGTGTCCGTAATCATGAGCTTGAGCATTGTAACTCTTTTGGTTCGTCGCATTCGCCGGAAACGACAGGAGGGGAAAGACATAAAGAACCTAAAGAAGGAAATTCATAAATGCCACAGAGATTTTAAATATATTGCATTTATTCCCTTCTGCAGTCATGACAACGATTTTGTGGAAACAGTTGTTCTACATGCTCTTAGAACCAATATAAAGAAGAAATTAGATATTGACGAGGACGTTCTCTGCACTGGAAATGACAACTTCAGACCTGGAATGTTAATCATGCATGAAATACACAGATGTATCAGTGAAAGTCTCGTTGTAGTTCCCATTATAACACCAGCTTTTATCCAATCGAAATGGAGCCAGACTGAATGTGTAGTTGCAATTGAAAAGCACAGAAAAGTGTTGATACTGATGGAGGAACAGACAGTTACATCACAAGCCATGACAACTGTTCAAGACCTGATCAAGAATTACACCAGAGCAACATGGTCTAACAAGGAAGGTCAGTTTGTGATTCGTCCGTCGTGGGATGTTATTTGTGATAGAATAATTGCCTTGGCAGCTGAAACTCTGAGGAACCAAAGAAACAATTTAGGTCAAGGAGATGATCATTTAATTCCATTGTGTGAAGGGAATCCGCTGTAACCTTACGGAAAGATCTGTAATAAAAGATCTCTTTCTTTGCTCATTATGGATATATTACTGTGAATAACACGATCATTAGTTCAATAACGCTTAATACATAAATGGGAGAAAGATGCGTAACAGAGAGTGCTGAGGTAACTGAATACCATTCATTAGCGTTTAACTGTGAAATTTTTGTTTTTGTTTGGGATTTTCTTTTGGGATTTGCTACATTGTTGATGAGGTAATATTATACACATAAATAGCGCCGTACCTTACCTATCTCGGCTGAGAAGTGAAAATATATAATTTCATCGTAAAATGACATCTTTGTATGGTATTTGAAAAATAGTGACAATACATGTGTCTGCAAATACCGTAAAAGTCGTATCACTGCCATGTGGTGAGAAAAGCACCCAAGAAAAGCCGAACATTCTGAAATAAAGGTTAGAAGACTATCATGAAAATTGTAGTAGTCCACATTAATTATGAATTGCTTTATTCAGTCAATAGTGCACATATCTCATTTATTTTAAATTGAATAAACAATGGGTAATGAATGGGTGGGTTGATTTTCTTTAAGACAAAATGAGGTGTTATCACTTCCATATCTAACCAGACAAAGACAGC
>JAECUM010075353.1:0-10312 GCA_016617855.1 Megalonaias nervosa | reverse complement strand
GAGAGAGAGAGAGAGAGAGAGAGAGAGAGAGAGAGAGAGAGAGAGAGAGAGAGAGTTTCACGGTCGGTAGTACTGTTATTAAAGCAAAATAATGACTTAGATCAACTTGTAAATATACTAAAATATTTTTATTACCTCTTGTTGGTTCGTCATTTCGCTTTGTTTCTACTCCACATTAACTTCCATGCACCGGTACGTCCGTGGTTGAGCTTTCATGTGAATGGCGTAATTTAACCATGTGTTTGCAACGCTCTACTTTCTTGATTAAAACTATCTTTCATATTTAAAACATAAGTGTGTATTATATTGATTTAATCAATGTGAAGAAAAATAGAAACTCAAAAAAGGAAACAATCAACTTATCAACTTATCAATATGCTAAGGTGATTGTGAACAGCCAGAAAAGGCACAGAACTACATTTTGTAGCGGACACACTCGGCAAGGATGCGAGTTCATTTACTCGGACAATACAGTTTCCTGTAGTAAATCTCAACTCCGTTCAAAGGGCAAAACTAAGTATTTTTATGTGATATAAATAAAATATACGAATAGTATGTATGCTGCATCAATGATACACCACTCTTTGTATAAATGTTTCATTAAAAGGAAACTCGGCAAGCCTTGTTTTCTTTTAATGAAAAATTTATACATCTCGTGGTATGACATTGATACTGCGTACATATATATACACAAACACGCACACATACAAACGACTCTGTCTACTCCCATTAGAATGTCAGACATGAAAACACTGGTCCCTTTATCTAAATAACTTAAACTGCCTAACGCATTGGAAATTTATCTACCTAACATAAACTAAAACACGCATGTATGTCATGGCTCTGATAATGATCAAAATGTATGTGTAACGTGTAAATGAGTTTTAAAGCCTAAGCATTATATAACCGTTTTACACAATTCGATACCAATTTAGTTACCTTATTCGACAAAGATCGTGTACATTCGAGTCTCCCGGGCTAGCCTTTATGGCACGTATTATACTTAAGGCACAGATTCGTGTAATTAGGGCAACTATTTAGTTTTAAAAGCTTAATGTGCCATTGTATCTGTTTATTTTTTACTATTCACCATTGGGGATGTACAAAATTCATTTTACCTGTTCTAAATTTGATTTGAATGCAATAGTTAATTGAATGTTCAGCTACAATCATATACTTTAAAATTACTTAATTAATTCTGTTCTACAAATGACACTAGTCTACTCGGGTCTCAGTTTGTTAATCTTTCCGGGCGTTAATCTTATCATGTCGATGTTTCTTCCCTTTTTATTTACTACCATGTCTTAATTAGAACCCCTCTCGTCAAAAATGCAGAACCCTTAGAGTTGTCCATCAACCTGTCCACTATGGTTTCGGCAAATTTACCTCGATGGAATTTTTTGTATTTAAACAACAATTTGTTACAAGTCTTTGTTACACTGATAAGACCTCGGTTTGGAGATTTCTATGTCATTACATAGAGGATTTATGTCCCTTAATTATCTGTCCTCCAAACTCTCGTTACAATAGTAAAATGTCACCAACGTAAACTGGATTTCTACCAAATTTGTCATGCAGTTTCATACAGATAAGACATTCAGTGAGTTTGATTTTGATGAGACCTATGTTAATTTCCGATATCCAGAGTACTATTCTCAAGAGTTACGGTTCCTGAATATGGTGTCATCCTATTTTGTTGTCGAATGCGAAATGACTTTACTAATTATTGTAAAATCTAAAGGGGCTAATTATGTGCATCACGAATATATAAGTACTTATGATATTTAGTGGTGAAGCAAGTCAAACATCCCATAGATTAATAAATGTTATGTAATTATTCAATTCGCCCTTACATGAGATGCTTTTAAGGCTCCTGGTGGTTTTGAAATTCAACACAAATCACAGAAAAGAGTATACAACAAACTGCGTAAAATAAACCTCTAATTATTTTATAGCTATTTTCATGAGAGTAATATTTGTACAGTCAATCCTGATTCCTATGAAGGAAATCAAGGTATATAGGACTAATTACTGAGAATTATAAATATACTACCAAGGTATATAGGATTAATTATAGAGAGTTACAAATAAACGAATTAAATTTCTCTAACCTGTATGATAGTATTATTTGTATTAAATATTAATTCTGCCAACTATTATCAAGCATTCTCCTATAGAATCCAGGTATAGCACTTTCTGTTCTGTCTGGTGTATATTAATAATTCTCTATAATTGATTCTATATACCTTGATTTCTTTCATAGAAATCCGGAATGATAGATAGATGAGAATTAATTATAAGGTCGTCATGTGAGTGTGTCTGCTACACATGAGTGCATATAACACCGACTCAGCTGCATGATTTATTGGTGATGTGTGCTTAGTCGTGATGGAATATGGACTGGAGTGTGCAGGCAAGACGATGGGTGCCGTTTACCCGCGGACTTGGGTTCGAATCTCCGTAGAGTACGAATTCTCTAACCTGTATTATATATATGTGTGTGTGTGTGTGTGTGTGTGTGTGTGTGTGTGTGTAAATCTACGCTACACATAGTAACACTACCTTTGTCCATGCTAAATCAATGAACTTCCATGATAAAATCATGGTCTTAAACGATTATATTGGCATTTCTGGCAAGACACAAACGGGAATATCTGCTCTTCAGCCCTCGTTCTACCGATTATAAATAAGTCATTCCACCAATAGAAAGACTTCTTCCCTATTATTAGATGAACTGATTTTTGGGTAGATAATCTAGGTACTGTACCAACTTAGACATAGTATGCTTCTGTTAACTTTTACCAAAAGTCCTGACATATTGTATAAATAAACCAACCTAGGAGGAAATGTCTACATATCAAGGTTAAAGCACGGAAACTACGGTCTATATTAAAAACAGTCGTATATATCCTTTGTCTGTACATATAGATTCATTTGTAGAGATTGATAGCAGATTTCTTATCTGGAGAGACTTCAGTGATAGAAAGACATTGAAGAGCATGTTGCGTCAGCCAAGGGGTCTTGGTCTTTCCTTAAAACAATAATTTAATCGCAAATGGATTAGTGTTGCTCATTGAGTATCATCTACTCCGGAAGCGGATTTGAAAATGTGGTTCGGTGGGTTCAATGCGACTCATTACACATACACATACTCTTTTTCCGGTCAAGGAAAACACGTTTCACTAACAAATCAGGACAGGTGGCGATTTCAGCAAAACTAGCCAACCTGACCCAAAAGAAATAGAACCTGCGTGGAAGCAAATCTTGGATCTGTCAAGATTCTAATAACCTTTTCAAGATTTAAGATCGATTAATATAGTACTCAGATAACTACGAAGCAAAGTCAGCTTAAGTTTTCTCATAATAAGAAAATCAAGAACAATGTTAATTTAACCTTCACATTATTACCAAAGACAATATGCAAATACTAATCGATCACTATAACTTAATTATCGATATAATGAATACCATGTTATTTTATCGGAAATACTGAAGTTGCTAAGAAAAAAGACATGAATAGAAATTGATAAAACTGCGTCTCTATTGAACATGTATTTAAAAGCTTAAAATATATTTACTACAATGTTTTCTAAGTTCTATTATTGCTGTACACAAAACAGAGCATATTACAGTTATTTCCTGGCAATCAGTATTTTTGCTATCAAAGTCGCTCCATATTGCATTAAATGACAACAAGCGAAGTACTCTTTCAAAAATGACTGTGTATAGTGCTCATGTTAGCCATAGTAGAATGTCTCTCACTCCTACCTCTTCCCCACCCCAACATACTCAATCTGGTTTGAGCCCAAACAAAAAACAAACGCACTTTTCTTCCCCCAATTATAATAAAGCATGTACATAATACACATTTCCTCTCCGTTACACTTTATGCACGTGAATGTTGACCTGTGACTTATCTGTCATAATATTTAAAGATAAAGGCCCATTTTCACAAATTGTGTACTGGCAAAATGGCGATTACTTTTTCCGCCCATAGTTGGTCAAACAGAGTGTAATAATGTTTTTGTACATAACTAACTTAGATTTTTGCATATTGTTACCGCTGACGTCGAGCGCTTTTCTTATCTACCGTATCACCACAGTCCTTCGCGTGGAATTGTGCTATTTTGAACCTATAAAGTGAGGCAACATTCAGAAATTTATTAGTACTTTCATGCCATGATAAAAAGAAAATCACTAATCACTAAATACGTAGTAATAGCTCATATCAGCAAACACATATTTACTATATTTATCTGTCCCATCCAGTGGCGTCACTAGGGTTGCTGTCACCAAGTGCGGTAACTCATGGTGTCACCCCCATGAACCCTCTTCCTGCACAAAAATTCAAAAAATTTTATAGACAGTCATGTGTGGTAACTCATGGTGTCACCCACATGGACCCCCTTCCTGCACAAAAGTTCAAAACTTTTATAGACAGTCATGTGCGGTAACTAGTGGTGTCACCCCCATGGACCTCCTTCCTGCACAAAAATTCAAAAATTTTATAGAGTCATTTTTTTGGTGTCACCCCTCTGATGGTGTCACACGGTGAGGTCCGCACCCCATCCCACCTCCCGCATCCCCCTAGTGACGCCACTGTTCCCAACCCTCCCAGTATAGCACCTTTCATATCTGCCCTATCATCGCCGCCCCCAATATAGAATTGTAATGTTTCATCTTGCCAAGTGGGACAATACATTAAAGTCTATTATTATTAGTATCCGGCCTTCAACGGCACTTGTTTTTAAAATAGTTCGAGGTCATAACATGCAAGCAATTGTGTAGTTTGCATTTGTTGTCATCATCCTAATAGTACTCTCAAGATCTCAGTGTCAACGTGTGTGTGTGTGTGTGTGTGTGTGTGTGTGTGTGTGTGTGTGTGTGATTTGGATTTTTAACGTAGCTTTAACAATTTTTCAGTCATGTTGCTACGATGTCTGCAGTGTGACAGTTTATAGTGATGTCTAGCACTGGGGCATCATGCCGCAGACATGTATCATGATGTCCTACCCAGTCACATTATCCTGACACCAGGCCGACCTGTCCTAACACCATAGGTGTCAACTTGTACGGTTTACCAGTAATTTGTACGTTTTTTTCCTTTCTCGTCAATGTACGGCCGTACAACCGTTTCGTACGGTTTTTTCATTTTGTGTGCATCCGGGACTCTGGGCATAATTTTTTTTAGAACGAGAATTCAATGAGATTAGGGTGACCTGAAACAACCAATCAGTTCATACTCAAAACCGCGCTTTTCCTTTGATAATGAAACGAGTTTCATTTATAGTTGAACTCCAGCGTGTGAAGATCTTGTCGTTTATCGCCTTGAAATTTGTCTCTCGCTCAGATTTCTAATATTGACTAACTACCTGTGTAGTAAGTATGTTTTCTTATTTTATACATTATTTTTTTATCATCTATACTTATTACTATCAAATGCATAAAGTTTGCATCAATTTTCATACTTTACATAGTGTGGCAGTCATGTTGGTGTAACCGTAATTCGTCTGACTTTTCTGTGTGGAGATAAAGTCGATTTATTAAAATTTTTAACAATATACTAATTAAAAATAAATACTCTGCTCATTTTAGCACCATCATTTTATCATGCTGTTATAGTTTTGAGTTAAGTTTGTCAGATACGTAATGCAAACAGGAAGATGCATTGTCATAATGACGGACGTAGTACAGATACTGAGTGACGTCGTACTCATGGCTCGAAAATATGTAACACTGGCAATTTATATCAAGTTTGTGACAAAAATCGGCATACCATATAGCAAATTCATAACTTTTCAAACACCAGATACACATTTTTAATATAAACGATCAACAGCTTGCGAGGTATAAACTTCTGGACTGATACTTTTTCAATTTGTTTTATTTCTAGATTTCAATTTTTTAGATAGCTCCTGGCGTAATATCTTTGGGTTTAAGGGGAATAAATATAAATTCATAACATATTTGTAATCAGGAGATCTTCCTATATCACATGTCAAATCCAAATTTTAAAATTATTTTCTTTTTATTTCTTTCATCTAGTTGAAATATTCCATCCATCAAATGGCTGAGCCTAACTCAAAGAAACGCAAGCTTAAAGACACTGACCGAGGTCGTGGCAAGTTTCAGGCTGATTGGATTAAAGTCTTCCCTGGCATTGTAGATGTATCAAAGTTAGGATCTTCCCATGCTTTTTGTAAAATATACAGTAAAGACATTAAAGTGGTAGCGTTGAGCATACATGATCTGGAGGAACACTTCAAGACAAAACTGCATGAAAGAAATTTTGAAATGAAGAAGGGAGCATCCATCAAAAGCTTCTTTGCTCAGCCAAAGTAGGAAGATGATAGTGTTATAAGTAAAAAAAATGAAATAAAGTTTCAGAAATGTAAATAATTATGTAAGTATGTATAAAAATACTTTGTGTATATCATTTGTTTTTTTAAAACTGTTGATCTTATATACTGTATGAATACATTTTGTCATGTAAGGTTTTTGTGGTCTTTGTAAGGTTTTTATTGGTCTGGCGTACAGGTTTTCATCTCAAGGGGTTGACACCTATGTAACACTAACCTCTTAATGCTGAGCGTCAAGCGAGACAGCTGTTAGAACCATTTTTAAAAGTCTTTGGTATGACTCGGCCGGGGTTCGAACCCGCGACCTCCCGCATCCGAGGTGGACGCTCTAACCACTAGGCCACTGGAGCGGTCAGGTGTCAATGTTAACTACAGCTGAATGTGCACTGGTATCATCAGTTAAATGTGCTATATACCTAGTGGCAAGATTTAATCGAGGCATGCGCTTGCAGTGTTTGTGGTGAGACGAATTTTGACACAGTGGCTAAGAAATATCTTTGTCGACAGGTGATTTATTTATCTGAAGGCTACCTATCTTTTCTATAGTTGTTCGTTGTCAACCTGGATGTACCTGTTATTCTAGGTATCAATCTGCGCGATTAACGTATATATATATATATATATATATATATATATATATATATATATATATATATATATATATATATATATATATATATATATCGTATAAATACTAGAATCACGAGAGAAATGTACCCACTACTGCAAACCACTGCATCCAATTAAACTTAATTGTTCAAATTTGAACACGGTTCCTACATGATCAAGAGAAGGGGAGCACACAACAAGAATGGACTGATAAATAAGCAAGTTTCCACTGCCAGTCCACGTTTGTACAAAATACCTTTCACTCAAATACGCCTGTAATGTCTTCCCTCTAGTACGTAGTCATAATTTCGATGTTAAACTTACAAAGTATCCTTCTTAAGTCAGTTGCCTCCGCCATTTTGGCCAATGTACAATGCACCGCTGTTGCACGTTATTGGTTAGTCGGCATTACATACTAAGATTTCGCTAGTACAAAGCATTAAAATATCTATTCGATTCGCCATGGTGTAGATAGGGTTATCATATCGGAACCTTGACTAGCGAAGATGCATCGCTGTAAAAACCAGAGTTCTTGATCTGTACAATGTGCGTAGGCATTGTGTTGAAAGAGTTCATGTTTTAAAGAGGTAAATCTGTTTATTTACGTATGCTTTCTTTCTAAATTTTAGAGATATGAAATCTCTTATACTTTTGCATCCTGCTTGCATAGAAAATTATTTCAAAAAAGGAAGAAATCATGCATCACGTTTGATAATAATTATAAACTGACACCTATTTACCAAGCATAGAAGAATGTGTCATAATCTTAACCTTAATTTGTCTCTGCCGCTTGAGCGCTACGCTTCGCTTATGTTTTGTATTTGTACTACTTTCACAAAATATATGCAAATACAAAGCCAGGCAGAGCATGTCTGCATCATACGGTGACGAGTTCTATCCATCGTCCATTCTCACGTAGATATATGCTTGGTTAGCTGAATTATGCTGGGAGGGCCAGAGAATAAAGGCGAGAGTGTCCAGCTCGGACTAATACGAACCTGTCCGTGTCACCTTACCGAAAAACCCTTAGCCTACCTACTCCTCAACCTGCCATTTATTAATGCGACATGAAATATATCGACCACGTCGCTGGCCTTACAGTTGGAATACAAATTGTGGGTATTTTTTCTCAGTGCATATGGCGTATGTTGAAAACATGCCAATTCAAAATCCGATGTATAATTTTAAACCAAACTTGTAAATGTCAATCTATAATTCAATCAGCAGACCAGAATATATCAGTTGATACATTTAGTTTTAAAATAAAATTTGTGTATTTATGTTGTAAAAAAAATATTCACATGTCGTCTCCGGTACACATTTACTATGTTGAAACGAATTTAGCTTGTATATCTCTGCGCATATCTTTTTAACGAGTTCAAATCATACTGCTATTCTAACTGTTGCATATATAACCAATCCATAAGAGATGCATATATCTGCGCATATTTGCTTTTAATAAAGAAGCTTAACTGTTGAAGTTATTATTACTGCTGCATAAATAAACAATCCAATAAAAAGATGTATAACAATGCAATTTGTTTAAATGAAAGTGTAGTAATTGGTAAAAAGTACATATATTTTTAGGGCAAATCTATTAAAGTTTCTCGCCATTGAAATAACCCACTCTCAAGTAGCATGCAAATATGACATGAAATAGAGGCATAAAAATCAAGATGGACTCCACTGCTTAATTACAGACGTCTCTTCCTTAATTTGATTAAGTTCAGTTAGGCAATTACAGAATTCAAGAACATAAACACAAATATTTGGAAGACATGACGCGTGAAAGTGAGATAATACCATCTCGCGATGAGTACATCTTGAGCATCGGAGTTAAGTGGAGGTCACGACTGTTTTTCCATCTGGCTATCCGTTTAATGATATAGTCATAAACAAAACTAGCCATCATAACAATGTTGATCACAGTGCGCATTACGACAGAATAAAACATTAAAGAAAAATTTAATTTGGAAAGAAAATTTATTTGCACTTCACAAAGATAAGCAAGTGAAATATCTGACAAAATAAACACCAGGACAGGAAATTCAATTTGATGAGTTCAAGTGACAAGTTTACGAGGCATTTGATGTTTACACACTAATATTGATTATGGCACCTTCTGCTCCATGGCAGTGACAGGATATAGGTGACCATTTTTGTTTCTAATAATATACCATTTGTAACACTGCACAAATCTTCCACCTCGCATAATCAACAATTTTTCACAAACCGTTAGTGTAACACTTAGATAGCTAGAACCAAATGCCTCCTTTAGGTCTTTGTGACCTATGGATATGGTAAAACTATCCTTGATATACAGGAAGCAGATGCATTGCTGAATCAGGTACGGACTGACTGGAGATGAACATTACAGTAATATGTGAATAAGATATAGGCCTACAAGGTATCGGTTATTAGAATGCAGTTGTGTCTTGTCTACAATTTGTAAATTATCTCTAATGATATTTTAATAGAGTAATATAATTTTAGTACTAAATTATGCATCGATGTTTGATTTGCTTCCCATTTACACATTTTACTTTGAATAATGAATGATATATGTAAAGGTTAGCAAACAATTACTCAATATATTTAATGACAGAAGAATTACTTTCTTACAAAACATGTAATCCATGATTTTGATCAAAACTGTGATTGCTAGACAAATGAATATGGCTCAAAGAGCAACTTAGATAATATATTTTTCAAGATGACACATACAACATCAATTAACTATATTGTTCTTCTGTGTTGATAAAGTATATTACGTATTCTGCCTCAGTACTAGTTCTGTGTTACGCATTTTCATTTATGACGTTACTCTAAATGTAAACCGGGATCCGAAGGTGCATCACACAACTGATCATTATGTCAGATTTTGTCATCCGTTTCACGGATGGAAAGGTACGAAAATTATGTTTTTATGCTATTGATGTTGTTGTTGGTTTTGTTTGTTGTTGCTTTGTGTCATTCTGTAAAATGTCATTTAATCAAAAGGTGATCGTGTGTTTATTGTGTGTCTTTGGATGTGTACTCTGATATTCTTGTATGCTGATGAGAGACTTTCTGAAAAAGGCATGCTTTTCGGATCCTCTCTTTTCTTATTGTTCATATTGCCTTCTTTTCATTCATACTGGCTGATATATTGAAACTTTGAGAGGTTTTCTTTCTTGACTTCACCAGAAGAGTCTTTTATATAATATGTCATCTCTCGTTGTCTGTTTAAACATAAAAGATATTTTCTTTTCTGTATAAAGTCACTGCTTTTGGCCCATAATAAAAATTCGAATACATACGTAAACAAATATATATATATATATATATATATATATATATATATA
>JAECUM010075345.1:0-11043 GCA_016617855.1 Megalonaias nervosa | reverse complement strand
ACATTCGCTTCTATCAGGATAGACTGGAGCTCTTTCTGGTTTGGGACAGGTGCACGCGGTGACGGCATGGTACTGGCATGATACACTTGGTACCCAAATCTTTACCAAATATGGCCAGGAGTATCTTGAACCAGTATAAATAATGCGCCGAGCCGCTTGTATCTTCAGTTCGTTAGTCCCAGAATCAGAGAGCTTGTCTATCTCTTACAGGTAAGAATCGTTTGTGTTCGTAAATTTCTTAATGAATAAGTAGCTTTAAAAGTTAAAGATTTCTGTGGTAACTTTCGTAGTTTGCAATATTCTTGTGAGTTCTCTTTTTATATTAATATTATAATGTAATGGAATGTTTAATTGTTTTTAAGAATTTATATTCATTTGTATTTGTATTATGGTGAAAAGATGAATTCGCTACCAACTTCATGTCTAAGATTTAATTTGGGAATAAAATATTCTTTAAGTAATAAAGAATAATGTTTAGTAATCTATTTCATGTCGGTATTCTAATTTAAATTGAGTAAAATATATTTCTTTAAAATGATTGTTGCATTAATCGCAACTATTGAATTTTATGCTCTTTGAATTCAAGCGATATCTAATTATTTGTATTATATTCTAAAATGCAGAAATTACACAAGTGTACGAAATTGGTAAGATCGAAGGAAAAGTATTCAATATGTATTGTATGTATTTTTCAATATAAAGGTTTTATAAGTTGTATCTCTAGAATGTAGCTTTATATATCTATCTATATCAATAAAGTTCGTTAGTCCCAGAATCAGAGAAGTCTCGTCTATCTTCTTACAGTCGATTCCGTCGTACCTCCGCATTGCCATTCCCCAAAAGATGTAGCCGTATCTACACCGTTATGAGTGACACCTCCTTCTTTAAGAGAGACTGAATTCCTCTCTTCTCTCTCTTTCTTTCCTTCTGGCTATGGAACAGAACATTGCTAAGAGTTTACGAAAAACATTTTCGTAAAAAGTATATTAAGTTGACACTCTCCTAATTATGTATGATGCAAATTCTCCAGACGTATTAATAGTTCGAGGCTAAAGCCTAACCTCTGTCAACATCTTGGTATAAGTTCTAGCTGGAGATGAAACGTTTCTTTAAAATCGCCCTTCGGTTGGCGACACTAATACTGGTGCTTGTGATGTAGATATATTATTCAGTCTCTAAGTCAGCTGTTGATGTCTCAGACAATCTATAGAACATCTGTGGATGTATGATACATTACATAAAACAGCTGTAGATGCGCGACAGTCTATA
Organism: Megalonaias nervosa; assembly: GCA_016617855.1. Lineage (NCBI taxonomy): Eukaryota > Metazoa > Mollusca > Bivalvia > Unionida > Unionidae > Megalonaias > Megalonaias nervosa. The sequence continues at coordinate 9,774 of JAECUM010075345.1, read as the reverse complement.
GAACAGCCGAAGATGTACAGACAATCAATAAAACAGCTGTAGATGTGAGACAATCTACAGAACAGCTGTCGATATATGAGACAATCTATCTAACAGCTGGCTAATATTTTAGGTTATGCCAAAAAAAATCTATAGAAACAGATAAACTGTTTTCAAATATGCAGTCTAAAAGTTTGAGCAGAGACATTACACCTATGCATGCATGGATCGTTTGAAAAGTTTAATGAAACAGCTATTTAGCCAATTACCAAACTTTAATCATCACTTAACAAATTAAACCATTAAAATGCAAATTCGTTAAAGATGTAATGGATTATTTCAACCTATAAAACGATCTACCTGAGTATTATATCACAAGGGATACTTTGATGTCATGTGATATTTCTGACGAATTAGGAATGTATGCATCAAAAACTACAAACTGGATCCAACACATTATTACTGTGCACCCGATATAGCTCTTGATGCATGTTCAAAGATATCATGTGTAGAAATTGAACTTTTCATAGATTAAAGGCACTCTAAAAAAATTCCTTATTCCGTTCATACCTATGAATAATTGTAGGCAACTAGCCTAAACGCTTACAGATGAGAAAGTAGTTATATGACTGAACCAGACTTTTACTAATTATTGGGCCTTCCTTCTATTTTTTTATTTCAGATCGATGTTTTGGACAAAACCATGATTAAATCAGCCATCATTTGAAACTTTTGTCATGTAGTCCGCAACTAACGTGCACAAAGTCAGCTTTGCAGTATAATTCTTATTAAAAACAATAACTACTTTAGTTTTATAAAATTAAAACGCAATAAAATAACATAAAATTACAAATGTTGAATCATCCAATAGTAATAGACACCCATAAAATCCTAAAATCCATACCAAATAATTAATAAACATCTGTTGAATTGCCTCAAATATTAATAAATTTCAAGTGAAAACAAATTAGTCTATAAATGTATAAATATGTCACATCAAACTGAAAATCAGTTCATCGTCAGTAACTTAGTACTCAAATGTGCTTTAATTAATATCTTGTGTACATTTATTAATACTTGTATTTTTCACTTTTGAACTTTATAATTTTGTTTCCTTTTTAGATTTACTATTTTAGATAATTTTCTACCTTATTTTGTGATTATTGTTTCATACACCTTGCAAAACAGGACGAAGGGTTGTTAATATACGTACATAAGGGTATATACCTGTACTGATTATTTCAATAAAGTTAATAAAGATTCCTGTATGTATGGATGGATGTATGTGTGTGTGTGTGTGGATGTTTGCGGATGTATTACAAATTTTGTAAACTTTTGAAAGATTTTGGACATCGATAAAATTGTTGCTATCTTCAATTTAATAAGAAGTAGAAATTCTACGTTTTGTAACAAACTGAAGTAAGAAAAACTAATGCAGAAAACTGACCATGGTTGTGTTGATACATGTACTAATCCAGCTTTAAGTAACGAACGTTGCTAAAACAAATGCACGTAATTGTCATTATATCACATGTTCTCGAGTTCTAGAGACAAAGCAAATGGACTACCTTAACTAGCGCCTTTATATGGACTCTAATGTGGTGTAACACTTAGATTTGAAGTAGGAACTTAAAACAATTAGCTATTGCAAGGCGTTTTGGTCTGCATGTAAGTAGTGGGCTAAACATATTTTCATACATGTATGTAGCATGGACTGGTGGACTCTGCTACAAGTAGTAGTAGTAGTAGTAGTAGTAGTAGTAACAGTAGTAGTAGTAGCAGTAGTAATAGTAGTAGCAGTAATAGTAGTAGCTAGCAGTAATAGTAGCAGCAGCAGTAGTAGTAGTGGTAGTAGTAGTCGAAGCAGCAGCAGTAGTAAAGGTAGTAGTGGTAGTAGTAGTATCAGTAGTATCAGCAGCAGTAGTAGCAGTAGTATTAGTAGTAGTAGTATATGGCAACTGTTAATGCCGTTCTACTACTGTTATTAATACTGCTATAATCAACTATTATTTCTATAACTATTGCTATCACTACGACTACGACTACTATTACTATAGAAGCAACATAAATAATAGCAGCAGTGACAGCAATCGCCTCAATCCGAACTGCTGCTACTGCTTGTTCTGAATTATTTGGCATTCGGTTTGAGAAAATAGTGATAAAAAAAATAAAATTTTATTTTTCAGGTGCACTGTGCATTGTTACTGCGTTTGACTACTGCTAGAAAAAGAAAAGCATTATTGTATATTGTGACTATGGTTGTTGTAACGAACACAAGTCTAGAGACCCTTGCTGGTAATTCAACTTTAACGTAAAACTGATGTAAAATGTGCACCATTTTCACCGACTAAACCGCTGAATTAGCAAAATCGACAGGACACAAGCATGCGTCTTACAGAGTGTTTTCTCCGCCGTTCTTTACAATGGTTTGAGTTGTACCAATGGGTAGGATACATTTTGTCGCTGCAGCTTTGTGTCTATGCGTCCGCTTGTGCATCCTGTCTGACATCCCTGGCTATAACACTTGTCTCAATACAACTATAATCCCAACGTTCAATGTGGGTGCATCTTGAAATGAATTCGTGTAGTATACTTAAAGAGGATCGTTTTCAATATTCCTCAAAACTAAAGTAAGGACTTTTTAAAACCAACAACTTTTATCTTGACCGCTCCGGTGGTCTAGTTGTTAGGGCGTCCGAATCATCGGATGCGGGAGGTCGCGGGTTCGAATCCTGGCCAAGTCATACCAAAAACTTATAAAAATGGTACTAGTAGCTGCCTCGCTAGGCGCTCAGCATTAAGAGGTTAGTGTTATGACTGGTAGGCCTGGTGTCAGGATGATGTTACTGGGTGGGACATGATGCCACATGTCTGCAGCATGATGCTCCAGTGAGAGATATCACTACAAACTGTCATACTGCAGACATCGTAACGATATGACTGGAAAAATTTTAAAGCTACGTTTAAAATCCAAATCACACACACACACACACACACACACACACACACACACACACACACACAAATACACTTTTAACCTGTTTTGCGATAGTTGCAAGTAAACGAATTTTGGGATGAGCGTGTGTCACACATGAAATATGGGTCAATGTGACATATTGTTTCACGTAAGGGGTCTCATACGGAGCGAATCACATACATGAACCTGACTTGAAGCGTATTGTTGTTCCATATTTCCACGGAGCACAAGACAACAGTCGTTGTCAACTGAAGGTTTTTTAAACGGGCAAATGTTTCATGTTTCTCTAATCATTTAATGACCGCACGTCACGAGATCCTTATATCACACTTGCATGTGCTTTCTTGTTTCGCATTTGTTTGACTTATTAGCAAGCCTTTTCAAGCCGAATATTAGTACTTCGCGCCGTGCAATAAAAATACGACACAAACACCCATTACAAAACTAATTCCTATCTCAAATTACTAAACACATGCCCAAAATATCCAGAGAGATCTGTATGTTAAGAAATTAGGCAGGGTCCATTTCACGAAATTAATCCATCCTGTCCTAAAATCTCGCAAAACAATGTACACTATGCCGTCTGCTCCTAGAAATTGGCTAATTAATCGAGCTGAGAAATATCTTCCCAACACCCACTCCTCACAATCAACAAATAATCACTCAAACCTAACAAAGCTATATTCGGAGACTTAAATACAAGTATTACATGCCCTATTTTAATTCCAACGCCTTGCAATATTTAATTCACTATGTTTAAAAAGTCTCACTCTTGCCCCATAATTGGTACTATCGTGTGAGCTCAGTAACAAATCTAGTTATAATTATTACGATCTGTTCAGTGGAATAACTTCGAATTTCGACCTCTCCCCATCCAAAATTCGGAAACCTAGGATTTGGGGCCATCTTCTTGAATGAACCCCCGCAGGCACCGCGATGGTGGTAATTACGCTTATGTATATGCTGTTGATTATAATCATCGTCACTTTTTTATTATAGATTAGAGCATATATCTGAAGGTCACATGAGCTTTTTGCCTGGCACTGCAGCCGTCGCGCATGCGTCCATAAGTCTAGATTTTCTATTTTCAACTTCTTCTCAGATAATTGCTTGGCCAGTTTAGGTTAAACTAGGGAGAGAAGTATTTATAATATGCTTTACCTAACTCGTGTTCGGCGTGAAATACCTCCAAAAGCAAGCATTGAAAAAATATGTTCAGCTTTTCTCCAGAAAGAGTGTTTCTTCTGATATGTTCTCATAAAAATTTCTACAGGATGTCTTCCCTTGCCATGCTCTCTTATCAACCAGATTAAAAGCATTTCGACTTCTTCTATAAAACGGTTGAATTAATTTAGATCAGCCTTGGTAGGAATGTTCCTTATAGCGTCTAACAAGCTTTTTTTCAGCGGTGCCTACACTAGAAACGGTTTGGTTTCCTTAACAGCTGGAGATCCCATTTTCGATTTAGATCAAACCAGATAGAAATGTTAGGATATGCTCAATCAAAGTTATGTCCAGGCTGGATGCCCTATCTAGAACTGTTGAGTCAGTTTGGATGAAAATTAGCAAGAATCGTTGTTTAGACATGCTCTAATTATATCTGAGGTTCGTGATAGTCACAGAAAACATCGTAAACGTATTAAAATTTTATTTTGGGGTGGATTCCTAGCAGCACTGTAGCATCCTTAGCATCCGCCTGGAAAATCTATTTTTGACACCGTCGAAGGTATGGCTGAGCCAGTTCTGATTAAACTTTACAGATGTGTTACTTGTGTACTTATGACACACGTTATAAAAATATTCTGTGGCTTGCGAGGAAATGGGGAAAATCTATTTTCAGTTTCTTGTTTAGTGTGTACTTATGACACACGTTATAAAAATGTTGTGTGGCTTGGCAGAAAATGGGGGAAAACTATTTTCAGTTGTTTAGTGTGTATTTATGACACACGTTATAAAAATATTGTGTGGCTTGATAGGAAATGGGGAAAAACCATTTTCAGTTTCTTGTTTAGAAACTTCTCTAGCCAGTCCTCACCAAACATGGAATTAATTCTCCTTAGGAAGTGTTCAGAGTTGTGCCTCTAGGTATATACTCTAGCAACGGTGTGGCTTGCATAGCAACCTGGTGGAAAATCTGCAATTGCTACTTATCTCCTATTAAATATTACTTTCTCTCCACAAGCTGTTTTATCATATCAGATAGATCGGATTGGTGGAGTCCTAGCACGAGCACCGTTCACATTCATTGAAGATGCAAATACACCATCTAGTCCAGCTAAAGCTACTCAAGTTGAAATACACTTTTAAAAAATAAGTTAGATATCGCTGATTTCTAACAATAGCTAAAAATTATCCTGACAAAGGTACCTTTTAAACCAAGGCAGCCTCCTTATTACTGCATTTGTCTCTTAGAACAATGTTTGCCAAGTGAGACATACAAGGCCCACTTGGGCCCCTTCTTCTTCTTCTTGTTATTATTATTATTATTACTGTTGTTGTATGTTGACACTGTCTTGGGCAAATGGATTATTTACCCCAACTTTCCAGAGTTTTGATAGCGCCTAAACAAAGGCAGATGTGGTTGAAGTTGGTAAATTACATGTTTTCTCAAGAAATCATGCATATTCATTTTTAGAGGGATTAATGTAGTGAAGTGCCGCTATGTCAAATATGGATCAAAAGACACTGCTATTGTTCGAATAATTTATAATTAGTTCAACCGGGGCACAGTTTGCCTAATTTTTCCCTGCCAAATTTTTAAGCTTTTTGGATTTATTACAGCTACAGTAGATGATTAAACATGTATAGAGAAATCTTAAAGAGATAAAAGGTTCAACTGTACTGTTTTATGGGGTTTTTTTCTGTTTAGTATATAATCATATGTTTTGGGGTGTTTGTTTCTTTGTTTCGTCGTTTTTTGTGGGTTTTAATATTTGTTTGCATACATGTAAAACTAATGGCAGATTTTATTTTAATATAATATTTGTGATGGAATTTAATTAGTCTTTTGGATTCGTACTCGGATTACCTTTAATTGTCCGTTAAATAACTGAAATTCAAATGTTATGCAATGTGCATAATGGGAATTGACATGTATGAGATCATTATTTCAAAACAAGATTTTTTTTTAATATCACTGGAGTATAAAGAATGGGAAAGAGTTACGCTTTCTTCATATTCTCTTTGTTCATCTGTAATCAAAACTTCGGACGACTGATGTAATTAATCTAACTTTTTAAGACATAGTACTAAGGCCATCCCGATCATGATGATCGCGCTGTTCGTATTATTTTGCTCTTACAGTGGCATTCCTGCCGGGACTTGAGCCGGTGCTGTGATTGGAGGTGTGGTTGGATTTGCTCTAATCGCAGCCGGGGTCATTTTTTTGTCACTGGTTAAAGGTATCCAAGAAACGGACAATTGGAACAGTGCCCGTTGTTCCTCAAGTATCCTGGCCACTAAAATTCCTGTCCATCCACTGCATTAACTTAATATATCGTTATATATGAGAGCTAGACTATTGATTTTGGCGTTGAAAAAACCCGTACAGAGACAAGATAACATTAAAAATCAAAATTAAAATGTAACTAGAGCAGTATTACTTGGGTCTATTTTGAAAGACATTGAAGTTATTAGACAGGTCATATTTTGATTGGCATCTAAAATTAAAACTTGCTGGAAGGATCAGAAAATGAATACACGTTGCAAACGGCACATAATGTGCACTGCTAGACACTTATTTGAGCATAGTAACTACTGTAGCATTATTTTAGTTAAATAGCTGTTTCATCTAAGGTAATTGTTCTCTAACGATAGTATCCTCTAACATTTCTACTAAACGTTCTATGCCCTGCTAAATAAATCATTCAACACACTGTTCTTTCTATACAGTATTGCGTGTGTGCGTTTTTGTTTGTTTTTTTTTTTTGTTTTTTTTTTTTGGTGGGTTATTTTTGTGGGAGTTTTTTTGTTTATTTTGGGGAGGGAGGATTTTGCTTGTTTGTTCTATTTTTCTTTTTCTGTTTCCTCAGCTTTTGTTTAATTCATCAACCTGTTTTCCATTCATTTGAACATTTTATTGCATGGATTTCATTTCGAGAATGATAACTTCGATATCAATTGCATAATCGCTTATTTCTCTTATTTATTGAACAGTCGTTTTACTGTACCACATTAAATTTTCCGTGGTATGCATAAGCTGTAGTTTCAGCTTATCTTTGATATTGTTATAACAGCTCAGTGCTGCATATTGTACTTTGGGTAAAGACCACATGGCAAGTCGAACCTCGACAATGAGAAATACTTAAATGCTATAGAATTATCCAAATATACGATACTATTTTGTTGAAAAATACATGATAATAATTTTAAATTACGCTGTGCTTACAAATTGCATAATAAAGCTCTTCAACACTTTTTCAAATTATTATATGTTGAAAAATTAGCAGATGATCTGCTTTCAATACCCTGTCTCATGCAACAAGCTCTATGAGTGTTGCATCATGTAACTAGTCTAGAGTGTTAATACACAGATGAGGAAATAACGTAAACCATTAGGCGTGAAAATGGCGCTTGTATCGTTTGTTCCGTTATTCAATTCCATTTAATTGCTTTATATGCAAAAATTGTAACAGTTTAGAGTCTGCATTATTGTAGCAGTGTATTATCAAAGAGATTCAGTCGACATTCTGGTTTGTCCCAGACAGACACCTCCCCTTCGTCGATGAATTTCGGGTCTCATAATAGTCTAGTAGTCATAAAATTTTGATTTTTAACTTATGCATAATACTATGAGTGGTGTAGTAACATTTTAATTTTAATTTTTAATGTTTTCTCACCCCATGCAAACTTTAAATTCATCAAATAATTTGTCTCGTTCTCTCATGTTTACACGACTTCATATTGTTATGCAATTTACAGACATTGAAAGTTATGTATGACTTGCTTTTCTATTTCTGTTGTTGTTTCTTGTTTTCCCACTGATAGAAGCTTTTCACAATTCTTCGTCTACTGCTCGAAAAAAATTAAAATGCTTTTATGAGGGAGAATATTGCCATGAAGGAACCCACATGAATTAATGAACTTTCCTCAAATATTTTGTGGCGTTCGCTACATTATATCGAGAAACTGAGATTTCTCTCCAGCAAATTCATTTATGAACACTTGTATCTTTCCAGATAAATTTAATTGAATTTCAAACAAACAAATATACTGTTATCCTTATATTTTCACTTACATATATAAAACTGCTATTTTGGACTTCCGTTCCTTTCAGTTAAGATTAATTTCCAGACAACAGTAAATGCATTGTTTCTTGTCATGGAAAAAGTGAAATATCAAAAAAAAATCTTATTTGTGGCGATTTTCGTATGCTTGCAGAAATTCAAATGTTATCTCACTTTATTTGTATAACATTTTCAGAGAACACGTATCCACTACCCCCGGAATACCAACCCTATTACCTTGGTTAGCTCATTTGTGTTTACGAGAGAGAAGAGAGAGTCGTCTGTCAGTTTTCTTATAATTATGATTAATTGGTATATTCAAGCAAACAACATAGTTCTAAAGGTATAAAAATTCATATATCCTCTAGTCAATTTTGACGGTTGAATAACACACAACTGTTGATATTTATTTTCATTTATTCAGTGTTAGGCAGCGATGATATTATCGCATCCGTACGTATGTGTATTGGTATGTGTGTCCGTGAGTGTTCTTGTAAAAAATATACTTTTCACTGATTTCCTTCAGTTTAAAACTATAACAAGCTATTTTTCTGTTACACGTAATCCACATCAAAAGAATCACAAATAGTTGCGAAGAAGTTAAAGAAGATGAAGAAAGTAAGAGGCAGAGACGTGACCTATAGCCTTGCACACGGGCTGAAGTCTTGACTCAAATCTACGCTAGCGATTTTGAAAATGACATGAGTGAATCAAAATCCAGACCCAGAGAGTCTACGTCAAACCAAAGGCCACCCCCAGTAACCCTTGAAAACTACTACCATATTCGAGAGACGGATAAACGTTCCTCTAGAAAATTTAGAAATACGGCCTACACGTACAAGGTGAAGTTTAAAGATTTCAAGTCCGACGTACCGTTGGAGAAAGCAGAGGGGTTCATCACCGATGTGTGGGATTCTTTGTTAACCACACTGAAACTTCAATGTCGAGCCAACGAAGACGATCGCTTGACACTTTCCACTTTCCATTTATCACGACAGTCTGAAGTCCCCTGTTTGGATCAAGTTTAGCAGACCATCAGAACTGACACTTTCCAAAGTCATCGACAAGATTCAACATGTTAAGCAGTCCAACGACAAGTTTCACATCACCGATGGAAAAGCCACACTGTACACGGCCCACGTTTCTCTTCCCAAAGGGACTGGAAAACGCAGAAAAGTGTTATTGGTGGACGAAATTCGTAGCATCAACCGCAGCATTGTCCGAATTAACAACCCTCGAGACCACATGTGTTTAGCCCGTGCCATCGTGGTGGGACGAATGTACGCTGACAAGAACGACACGGTAGAATGGAAAAGAACCTGGCAAATTATTCAAAAATTCAAACGAGCCAACAACAAAGAGAAGCAGAACTCCTGTTACAGCAAACTAGCCTATCCAAAAACACACCCTGTGGCATTCCTGAAATGCAAAAATTGCAAGACGTCTTGGCTCCATGCTCCACCTTGAAAGTACATCATCAAGAAGTGCGTGGACCTCTGTTGTTTCGATGGAATCTTTCGTGTGTGTGTGTGTGTGTGTGTGTGTGTGTGTGTGTGTGTGTGTGTGTGTGTGTGTGTGTGTGTGTGCAGTGTG
>JAECUM010075342.1:0-12890 GCA_016617855.1 Megalonaias nervosa | reverse complement strand
ATATATATGAGAGCGTTAAATAGATAGTTAAATTGATAGTTACTGTGATTGTGGAAATATATGGTAATCATATTAGTATCCTGTTGTAGCTGGTGTCACATTTACCGATCAGATTATGTCCCATCAGTGATTTCATCTTGCTGCCATAATCACAGTATTTTATATGAGCCCGTAATGATCTTCGTCCTTCTAGAAAATTAAACGAGACTTAGCTATCTCATACTAGACAGATTATCTCCGTAATGGCCACTTCTTGTTAGTAAGTATTCAAGTAATTACATCTAATGACCAATACCAGTCTTACGCATAACACCAGGCCCAATTTACACTATATTTCTCATTGGTTTCTCACATTGAGATATTACATGATCTTTTTTGCTTCACATTTGTGAATATTGTTAGTGTAGACGGAGTAAGTGCTATGATAACGGAGATAAAATAATCTTATACTTCTGAAATTGCAAATCTCATATTGATTTATTTTTGTACTTCTTGTAATAATGAGCATATGTAATTATTTTACTATAGATCCATTTCAATTACATTGACTCATTAGTGAAACAAAGTAATTCTGACATGTTTGACAAACTTTGGGTATACGTTTCAGGTTGATGACATGTTTGACAAACTAAGGGCATACGTGTCAGGCTGATGACATGTTTGACAAACTAAGAGCACACGTGTCAGGCTGATGACATGTTTGACAAACTAAGGGCTTACGTGTCAGGCTGATGACAGGTGAGCGTGAGGGTGTGGTCCAAAAATTAAGCATATTATTAGATACTGTAAAAGAAGCTTCATTCAAGCAACCCGTTAATATCTCCCCATATTGGACGTAGATATTGTCATATCTAATTTCACAATTGTTATGTATATTTAATTTAATTTTTTGTTTGTTAGTTTAAAATTTTATTTCATTACTTGATATTGTAATGTAACATTGTGTGCGGGACATGACCTTGTCCAAATCTGAGTTCATTTCTGCTTGACCTGATTGACTTTTTATTTTTTATTTTATTTTATTTTACATCAACAACTAATACATTGCTAAATTGTTCTCTATGATTATGGGCTTAATATCAGGATCTTTATTACTAGAAGTAAATATGTTTATTTGGGTCAAGAGTATTGAAGGGGGACGATATAGCGTTAATGGGAAAATACGTTACAGACATCTCCCCCTCCCCCCCCCCCCCGGGACCATATGGCGTCAAAATTTATAGCGTCAAGGGAAATGAGTATTACAAGACCCCCTGGGACGATATGGCGTCAAGATTTATAGCGACAAGGGGAAAGAGCATGACAAGACCCCCTGGGACGATATAGGACAAGATGGATAGAGTTCATACACATCTATGGCAAATTTGTTTTGAATAAATCTTTTCGAGGCAATGCAGTGACCCTGAAAAGGGCCTTTGGGTTCTTCTTCTAGTTTCTCCAGCTCTTCCACCAACTTCTCACTTTCTCTATGATTCCTTTCTTCTTATTTTCCTTCTCTGGCATCCAGTCAGGATGTCCCATGGATCTAAAGTTTTCTTGCACTTTCATCCAGTTGTTGTTCAGTCTTTCAAAATCTTCTTTTTTCTTTCTGTTTTCCTTCGCCTTTCTCTCTTTTGCCCATGTCTCTTTGATCTTCATTACCTTTCCTTCCATCACTTTTCTCATCATGTCTTCAGCTTTCTTTAATTTCTCTAACCCCCACTGGACAAAAGACCACTCGGTGATATTGGTCTTGTAGAAAGCACCTCACTAGGATGACATTATCAAGGGCCTGCTTTAATGTCCCCACTCTCACATACTTAGGATGAATGAAGCCTCTTAATTTCTCTACTTCCTCCTCTATCATGCCTTGCATTAGGTCCAAGGCTACGTTCAGGCTGGTGACTTGATTGGTCACAAAGCCTTTGGTAACTGGATACCTCCATTCTTTTTTAAGTCTTTCCACCACGTAGGCTGCATCCAACATCCAGTACCAACTGTCTTTCAATTCGTTGAACAAATTCATTTTTCAAGGTGTTGACTAGTCAACGCTGGGTAGCCAGACTAGCAAGCAAAGCAAAGGGATTTAAGTCGCCTGACTGACTGACTGACTGGATTATAGTCGCATATGCACAATGTGCTTCGCGACTGGTTATAGCCCCAGGCTGGGCCCTCGGAGGTGTGGGTATGGTGCTACCACTACCTGTCAGAGCCCTAGGCTGGGCCCTTCGAGGTGTGAGTATTGTGCCCTCACGTCCTCCTGGGGGTTATGAGTATGGTGCCATCATAGCCCCCTAGTTTGTTTTCAGTTCGTGTACCCAGCAAGCCGACATGCCCGTAACGAGGCAAAGGCGGAAAGAGACCCGGAAAGGAGGCAGCGCAGAAACGGCCCGAAAGCCTCAGGGACAGCCACACAGGGAACACCAAGACCCGCAACCATGCGCCCCGACCTAACGGCGATGACTGTTTGCCGTGCTGGTACTGGCTGTGGAGGTGTCCTCACCTCAGGCTTGACCTCACACAGAGGTCTCAGTATGATGTGAGGCAGGATCCCTCTCTTCTTTTCTTCTTCTTCTTTCTTCTTTTTTCCTCTTCCTCCTCTTCAAGCCTGGCAGCTTCTACTATGGCCTCCATGGCCAGCTCATCTAAAATGCGCCTGGCATACTCCAGGTGTGTCTGGAACTCCAACAATTCGGCAATTCTATTACACATTTTTTTACTGTTGACAGGTCAACGTCGGGTAGCCAAACTGACGATCGTTCCGCTTTATATCCCCAGAGCACGGACATGAAGGAAAACATCCATTGACACCAAAATTTACAATACCACTATCACCATTACATGGAATGCGCGGACCTAAAAGAAACACTCACGTTGACATTTTTACTTACAAACAAAGACATTCACTATCGTACAAGACAGAGAAACAAAGTACGTATTGACACAATGTTTATGTTTTTAAACATAAACACACAATTGTTTTACAAATGGATTAGTATGTCTTTTCTAGAGTGTTGGGGTAGCCCTGAAAAGGGCTGTTGTGTTGACGGGGGAGTGATGGCAATCTTTCATTGTCTAAGATTGCGTCCCCGTCTAGCGGCAGGCTCTCCCACAAGATACGGGAATGCTTCTGCGGAAAATGAAGGAGAACTCTTTCGTGTCTACTCGGCAGTCGATAAAACCTCTGTCAGGTTCCTGTTGCTGCTGCTGCTGTTGTTGCTGTTGTCTCTGCTGCTTCTGAAGTCTATGCTTCTCTGTCCACTCTTCTTCCTCTTTCTTCATTTCCTCTCTGAAGACCTCTTCTATCAGGCCTTGGGCTATTGTTAACATCCTTACATTCTCTATCTCTTCTGGCTTCGGTATCAGGTTTTGCCTGACACGGTGTAAATTTACATAAGCTTCGTTCAGCTTGGCTAGTCTTGAAGGCATCTTCGTAGGTTGACGAGTCAACAATGGATGTCATGGTGAGGGATAGAGAGAGAAGACAAAAAGCATATATTCACAGTGTTTTTTGAAAACAAACGACAGACACTTTTTGTTTTTCAAAACACAATATTTTTCATTCCACAAACAACAAACAACTAACAATTAACAATAATATCAAACAAACGTATTTTGACAAGGTTGACAACGTTGTGAAGTCATGAGGTCATTGATGTACACTACGTTTTCTAGCTAAAGAGAAAAGATAGCCATGATAGTCACAAAACCATTGATCTACTTTCTCATTGTTTCTAGAAGAGTTACGATCAAAATAAGTCACTAAATGTTGTAAAGGATATCCAAGACTGCGTTGATGAAGAAAATACACACAATATTGTCCACGCACCATGGAATCTGTGCCTTGTAATTTCACATTATTGAATCGTGTCGTCTGGGCATTTCTTCTCATAAAGTCGATGATGTCGTCTTCCAAAGGGGGTAATCCATACGAATCAAAATACTCTACACAATCCTCTTTAGGGAAGTAGACGGCTACCCAGTGGGTTCCTGGGAGATGACTGTCGTCCGTGTTGACGACATAAGCTTGATGGTCTTGAGGTTTGCGATGAGGTAATTCATCTTTAGCACACACGACAGGATTCCAAGAAGCAGTGTACGAGCTGTTATTCAAAGGTAATAAAGTTCCCAGGTATCCATTTTTTGTTTTGTTTATTCACAGGTAATGATAAGTCATCAATTGAATTCTGACTTTTTGTTTGAAAATCTCTGTCAAGTAATCGTTTCTTTGTTTCGTCTCCGCACTCTGAGCTAAGAGAGATTCGATGCAATAGATCTCCAGAGTAGTCAATGGATGGCAGGCATGATCACGCAAACCTTTATACCACTCATGCAACACTGCTTCTTCCGAGATGAGACCCCAAGCGTCGTCCAGATACTCGTCCAATTTTTTTTCTTGACTCATCATCAGACATTTATCGTGTTGAATTTGACTGGGATGATCGTTTTGACATCCATATCAAGCTTTCTTGGTCAATTCAGTAATTCTATCTGCCAGGTGTTTAGCAAAACAGAACACTAAATGTTGTTCTTGTTCTGGCCATCTGGACGTGACCACCACGTCCTCTTCGTCTTTGCCTTCGGGTTCTGCTTTTACGTATCCTCCCATTCCATTTCCATAGATTATTCACCGTTCAAAGAAGGATAAGAGTCTTCCATAGCTTCTAATAATCTAGAATGGCTTCTCTCAAACTGTTCATTTCTATGGCATTGTCGAATTTGGCATACAGTATGACGTTCACCGTTGCATCAGGCTCTCACTTTGCACACTGAAGTTCCACACGAATCTGGCCGGATTTTATAGGGTGGAAATGTCTCTCGTCGCTGCCTTGGTCTGGAGTGAAATCAAAAGCCCACAACGCGTAACCTCCTACATAATCTTCGTACGTAATACCGTGACTGGTGTTGGCTCCTAACTGACCGGTGGCTTCGTACAAGGACAAGTACGATCTCAAGTAATTCTTCTCGTTACCAAACTTAGGTTCGAAAGGTCTGGTACACAAGGTCTTGCCATCGTGACTGACTTTGACCTTTGACACAACAAAGTGTTGGAAGTTGAAAGGATTTTTATTGGGGGTTCCATTGAAGGCTTAATTCTCGACGATGCCGATGATTAAACTTTTGGGTGACTGTCCTTGGAAAAGATGATCTTTGATCATGGATCGCTGTCCTCTGGGAACGATGAAAGTTTTCACTTCCTCACGTCGAATCGAATACTTGGCGGTCGTTCTGCTCAAAGTGATACTGATGTCGTTGCCCATTTTAGATAACACTTCCACGCGTCGCACGTAGAGTCGGGTTTCTTCGATTTTTGTTTTGCAATCGGCAACATTAGCCATCAAATGGAAAGCGACACTGCTGCGATTCAGTCTCAAACGGATATCCACTCCGTTCAGCAAATATTTTCCTTGCAACCACATGTCCAAATCCAAACGATCCATCAGTTCTAAACTTTGTTCTTGCAGGATTTTCTTTCGACGGTCATTGAATCCCACATTGTGGTCTAGATTTGTATCTTTAATCAAATCGGTGTCATCGGATTTGCCTGCCGTGTCAGGTTTCCATACCACACAGGCATCCAGTTGAGTGTTCTTGGCTTCTTTTTCGTACGTCAAGAGACTTTCCAGGTACGCTCGGTCAGTGTAAGTATCCATGCTGCTGCTGACTAGTTTGTTATTCAAGTACAAATCCACTCCACTGAACAGGGAATGCATGAATTTGTTGACAGGAGGTACCTCATCGTCGCCGTCTACAGGATTTCCATCCTTATCTAGAACTTTGACTTTCAAGTAGAAGTACCTGCTTTTCAGATCGATGTAATCTTCGGGCTGTCCTTTGATTTAAAACTCTATGAAAGCTAAATCCGTCAAAGAGGAGACGCGATGAAATTCTACCCATTGGGATTCTTACATCGTCGTCATGGTGACTGGCATGGTAAACAGATCCAGTTCCGACTTGGAACAGGCGCAAGATTCTCGGTGCATCATTTTCTTTCTTCCTCTCTGTTTGTGATTTATTTATTAATCAAAAACGTCTAAGTCTCGGACGGTTCTTCTTTTCTTAGTATTTCTAGTTCTGGGTGTGTGAAGTCCTCTGGACAGGTGTCTTCGTCTTCGTCTATTTCTGCCTTGTCCTTGCTGTGGCTCTATGGAAGCAAGAATGACTGACTCGGCAGCGTCCAGTGCATTTATAGGAGTTTCTCGTCGGCCCAAAATGTCTTTGCCCGTTTGAAGCAGGACAATTTTGCCTGCTCTCAAGAAAGCTTCTTTGGGGTTTTGTTTGTCGATGGTGACATTTTGGAGAAAACTCTTTGCCTTGTGTCAAAGCGGCATCTTTCAAGGGGTGCAATCCTCGTGTCACCATCGGCTTCAAAACGGGAGCCACCGAACAAAAGGCCGATTTCAACATATCTCCTAAACCATGTCCTTGCTGTCGAGTGACTCCTTGGTACACAAGATACATGACTTACGAGTTGTAAGAGAATCATTTACGAAAATCGAGTTTCACCGTGACTTTTCCTTTGGAGAATGGAATATTTTGTCCCAGATCTCCTTTTATACTAATGTTGACAGTGTCAACATACGACTTACTGACGGGCAGATAGTGAGCATATACAAATTCGCCGTGAACGTGATAGGTGTTTCCACCTTCCTGCTCTGTGTTCGTGGCAGATTCCTCATTGAAAGGAATGACACGCAGTAACGGTACGGAGGTGTGTTCCACCCACATTGTACTCCACCACATCAGAGTACACAAAGATCAAAATGAGTCCTTCGTTCAGTTCTACCGGGGATCCAAAAGCCCTGCAAAAATCCATATTGTTGTTAATTTTGGGCTCAGATTCTGCGCTACCATCTGTGGATGTCCACCGAAAATTTCAAACAAACTACCATTAAACCTGATCGAAAAAGAGTCAGTATTGTGAAATCTCATCATAAGGCGACGAGCCACATTTCTCGGCTCTATTCATGGCTTTGCCAACCGCTGACTCGAACCTGTCAGCAATCGTGTCCACCAAATGTTCACCGCTAAAATAATAGCCTGCTGCAATTTTACAGCATAGATGTTTAATATTGAATTGCTTGCTGATGGCTTTATGTCACCCGAAAACCCAATTTTATTCATTTCTTCTTGCTCGTGTGGACTCAGGATTTTGACGTAGAAAGTGTTGTGCTTTTCAGTGATGTTTTTGGATTTGTGTGGGGTACATGATTTCCACCAAAGTCACTTTCCAATGGGCTTTGTGATCCAATTGGCTGGCCTGAAGTAATTTGGCCTTGAAGCAGCATAAGGTGTTTTGGGGAAACACATCCATGGAACTGTGACTGGGTAACGTCAAGTAAAATTGCTTGTTCATATTTCCAGAGTTCTGCTGTCTGAAGGGTCGCTGGAGTTCAGAGGAGTGTCTAAAAGAGGATTGTGGTGAATATTATGGTGACTGTTGGAAGGGTGAATAACATTGTTCCTGTTAGAGGAGTATTTCAGGGACGGATTGGGGAGAAGGTAACCGATGCAACGGCTGAGTAAAATGGTCCACGATTGTTTGTCTCCTTGTTGCAAATTCAAATTGGCAATAGCAGCACTGATGATACAATACGCTACAGAGATTTGGCAGAAAAAGACGATTTGCGTTTTAGGCACACGTTCTCCACACCATACCCACAAGGGTTGCTTATGAAGATCTTGCAAACAAGAACTGGGGGAAGGAGTGGTCACTGCTGCAGTGGTAGCGGTTGAAGCTGTGTTGAAGGGCATGGTGGTCACTTCTTTTTATAGTCGATGATATGCGAAGTGTCTATCCAAGAGTCAAAACTCGGTGGATATCCTTTCCAATGTACTTTGCCTTCTTTGACACGACGTTTTAGCACTTTACGAGTTCTTTGATAGAGAATGCTTTCGATCTCGTACACTTCGTCTTCCTTTTTGGTCACACGTTGTAACTCGGGCAAGTAAAACGTTCCTTTAAGCACTTCCCCGTTTATGTCTTCCAATTTATAGGCGGCAGGATGACGGCCACGCACTCGTTCAGTGACTCGAAACAATTCGGTGGTCCAGTTGGGTAAGTAACCTTTGTCGAAATTGCATTCGGTTTTGCCAATGCGCACCCAATCTCCTACTGCCAACACTACACCTCTCTTGTGGACAGACGCTCGAAGACGGTCACTTCCTTGGGAGTCACTTTTTGGGGAAGGGGGGGCCACCTCCGATGATCCGATGGTAAGATTGGTTATACTTTTGGACAAGGTGCGGGAAGACATCGATGTACTCGAGAGTTTGTTGATGCGTAAAATATTTCCACATGCGTTCTTTCAAGGTGCGTTGAAAACGTTCCACGATGCTAGTTTTGGTCTCGGGATTCTCGGTGGTGAAAAAATTAATGTCACGTTTCTTTAATTCTTTTTGGAAAGCTTGGTTCAGAACTTTGGTGCCTTTGTCGGTTTGCCATCTAAGAGGGTGACGACCAGTTTGTTTCAATACCAGTTTGAGGGCTCACACTAACTCACTGCTCGATTTGAATGTCAATGGCACGATCCAAGCAAATTTGCAAAAGACGTCGGTGACACAAAACAAATATTTGTAGCCACGATTGAAAGTGGCTAAATGAGAGACATCGGCTAAATCGGCTTCCCATTGATGATCGATGCCCATTGATGATCGATGCGACTTTTGGAAAATTATCGTCGAATGGGTTTGTGTATGGTGTACTTGGCTTGTTCTTGTAACCATCGTTGCACTTGAGGTAAACGGACACTTTTCAGTCGAGTTTTGGCAGCACAATACAATTTCTGAACTCCTCAGTAACCAGCAGG
The DNA here is from genome assembly GCA_016617855.1 of Megalonaias nervosa. NCBI lineage: Eukaryota > Metazoa > Mollusca > Bivalvia > Unionida > Unionidae > Megalonaias > Megalonaias nervosa. Next base: position 4,101 of record JAECUM010075342.1, on the reverse strand, counting down.
AGGGCTGGATCGTAGGAAATACTGGCTAACACCTTCTCCATCTTTTTGATAGGTTATCCACTCTTCGCTGATGCTACTCTGAATGGGGCGAGTGGGTGATTTAGAAACGGCTTTACGTGTCCGATGTGCCACTGGAGTAGAAGTCGAAAGCAGTTTTGGTGGTGGTGGTGGCGGTAATTGGATGGCTTTGGTATTTTTTTTTTCATTTTTCACTTCTGGTTTCCCTTCATTCTTTTTTACTTCTGTCGAAGGAGGAGTGCACATCATCTTTTTAACCCATGCTTTAAGTTCTTCTCATTGGGGTGTAGGGGAAGGGGTGAATCTTACTAGGGATGGTAGCTGCTGATGGTGTTTAAAAGACTTCTCGTGCCTCTTCTTCCTCACGCATCCGTGCGGCTGCTTCTGTCTTGAGTGCTGACGGGTAGTGGAGGTGGTGGCGGTGATGGACTTTTCATCAGGGCCTTAAAATCTTTCAGAGTCGGTAGAGCTGTTTCGTCTAAAGCTTTCTGGTGAAAAAGTTGCATCGTTGCAACAATTGACCGTACCTTTTCGATTTTTCCGTTTCTGACAAATCGCTGTGATCCATCAACGATTTCAATTCGTGCTGTAACTGGGACATTTCGGTAACAATGAGGATTGGGAGGTAAATGCGGGGTCCTTTGTTCTTGCCAACGATGGTATTCCATCCATTGTTTGTAAGGGGCTAAAGCCGGTTTCGTCCTTGCATCGGACTTCAATGGCCACGTCTGAGATCTTTTTACTCCAGAGTCCTCCTTTAATATTCTTGAACCTCTTTATCTTGGACCCATTCCTTGTGAAGCAGCTCCCTGCATGAGTCCCATAATCGTTGTTCCCAATACTCCTTTCAGCACTGGTGCAAACAACACAGGCAGAAAGGGAAAAACTCTTTGGCGTTGCACCAATATCGTTTTCTTTTGACAAATAGGTATTTTCTTCTAAACCATTTGACGAAGAACGTGTCGATGCATGGCTAAGAATTCTTTCTGGTGTGTAGACAAAGGTATCGTTTCTTTCAAGACATTCAGACAACATTCGCACACGGTATTGATGACGTGTTTGGAGGCGGTTAGAATGAGTTGTTCTCACATGGGTGGAGAAGCTTTGAACAGGACGGACAACACGTCCCAATGTTTGGCTAAACGAGGAGGCAGTCCTTTCCATTTCTTTCCTTTGGGGGTAGAAGAGAGTTAGCTTCTGAGTGGGTGACATCTTTGTTTGTTTGTTTGTTTGCTCCGGGTCACAAACATACACAAAAATACACTGACGTCAATGGCTTTGCACACGCCCTTTTATCTTTTTTTTTGGACTATCGCTTCGTCCAAAAGGTAACGTCTTTTCCCCCAAAATTGCAAAACACTCCTCCTCTTTGTTGGCTTCTCATTTTCTTTAGACGAGTGTGTCTTTTTAGAGGGTGAAGGCGATACTTGGCTAAACGTTCTTTCGGATGACTTGAGTGTCCTTTTCTTTTTCCTTTTCCATTTTGCACAGAAGAAAACGACGATGGTAACGGTGTGCACTTCTTTGAGGTGACATCTTTGGGCTTTCAGGACCAGAAAAATACTGATCCTATCGTAAACCTCAGGTCTTTTTTATACTGGAATGCGTCGCCACTGATTGTCTTTACGTCATATCAACTTGATGACAGACATCACTCGACGTTGTGGAGTTCGCAACGGACTAAATCGGGACAGTTCTTGTTTGGACAAATCCAGTAAACTCTGTAACACGCCCGATCTCTCTTGGGCTTTGATTTTGGGGGCAGGTATTTTGTGATCAGCGGCCACTGCCGCGAAAGAGGAAGAGGGTGTCACCGCTGGAGGAGAAGTTCATGGAGCCACGGGTTTCCAATGTTTCATCAAATTAGGAAGAATTCGTGTCAAATTGGGTTTGGCTGGCATCACCAGCAACGGAGAAGTGGAAGAACCTGAGACTACTGGAGATGCGGTCACCGTTACGGCAGGTCGTCGTTTGCGAATGTAAGGTTGAGTCCTGGCTGCAGTGCCTCTCATGCGGGTAGAAGCTGTTTTCTGTGGGCTTTTCTCTTACTGTGTCTGTGACCTGGTCTTGACACCGTTGCTCGTTTTCTTTTTCTTTTTCTTCTCTGTACGTCGGTGAGTGGCTTTATTCTTGGGGAGGACTTTGCGTGCATTGTCATCCCATTTTAAGAGGGAGCGAATGATAACACATTCTAGAGAACCACTACCTCCAGGTTTCAAAATGATTTGCTTTTTGGTTTGAGTGTCAATGCGAGGATCGGCCAGTTGCGTCAAGGCTACTTTGTTTCTCTCAAAAAAGTATTTGGTTTGATGTGGAATGTGAATGATGCCTTGCAGTAATTGACGTGCTGTCACTGTAAACCATCGTAAGACTTCCTTCACACTGGCTTCTAAGACACGAGTACGTATTTAAGGATTTTTTTCGCGACTGATGCCGTACAAGGCAGGAATCAATTTCACGGGAAGATGAGACTGAAGGGACTTCATGTTGACGATGTGTGAGACAGACCCAAAGTGACAGAGGTTTTTATAGACTTTTTATGGCTGTTGTTAAGTCGACGCCGGGGAAGTGTACACGACAGGCCCTCCGTCTCGGCACAAGTGGTGAAACAGATGGGTACGCAATCGCAAATAGTAGGGGATGGTGGGTTTTAAATCCACGAGTAAACAGGTGTGTGGAGTTTGAGTGGCATCGTCGTACGCATGAGTCAGCCAAGGCGTTCCTAACTGTTTGGCTAAGACTTGCACTTGCGATTTATCTCTAGGGCTTTAAACAACACCACGTAATGAGCATTGAGACTGATGGTGCGATAAGCTTTACTTTGTTGAAACAAATTTTGGGTGATATAAATGACACTGGCATTACGATGATGCCCTTTGCGCGTAAACAACAGTTTAATTTCTTCTTCGTATTCTCCTAACATGTTGTCGAAGATAACCAGATGGGTTTGATTAGGGTCAGACTCGATTCTGACGTCTTCGCCAGGAATGCCTTCCACAAACACGATGGAATCGCCTTGATGTTCTCGCAGAAGGTTGTACGCCGATTGCCACTCTTTGTAACACCACACGATTCGCTGAGGTGGACGATCGATCAAATGATGTTTGTGTTCGATCAAACGTTTGACAAGTTCGATTTTGCCTGTACCGCTTAACATGTTAAAGAGATGGCGAAGATACAAGGCCTCCCAACTGGCACGATCTAAGTTTCTTTTGATGACTTTGAAAGTGGAGGAAGAAGGAGAAGAGACAGTAGAGGTAGTCATAGTAGTGCAGGGAATGTCACTTTTGACACGAGGACAGACAAGACAAGAGTTCTTATACTTTTTCAGGACACGTTTATTGTCATCTCTAAAAGTGAACAAAACGAAAGAGAAAAAATACATAAAAGCCAAATAGTTAAGTACATGAATAATAGACATATCAAAACGATCATAGTGGAATATAAACAAGTCTCTGTACAACATTTTTGGTGACCAAGATGTGGCGTCCTAGGGACAGTGTGTAATGTTCTTAGAGTCTCGACACTCTTTGGCACAGCCACACAGGAGTCCTTCCGGAATGGTCTTTCAGGGATGTTCAAGTCGATGACATTCTTGTCGTGAAGGAAGTTGTTTTTCCTCGTTGACGTGTTCTTCATCTGCAGCTGTCACTAACACATAAGTTAAAGTTACTTTTTTCACTGAATGTTTGAATGTAGGATTACAAATCTGGGGCATAGCGTGTCACTTCTTTTGTCCAAGCCTTGAAGCCCAAACGTTTCCAGTCACGAACATCTTTCCGGTGAGGGTGTAAGTCACAAGCTACACACACATCTTCGTACACATTTTCAGTACCTAAAAGTTGACGAATCTTGTTTTCCCGTAGAGGCCGAGAAGTATGGAGATGAAAGCGCAAGGCTTTTAACAGAATGAGACTCTCGTCTCTCGTGTACATTTAAAGGGATCACTTTCATCATTTGTTTGAGTGGTATGTACTGTTCGTAAAGAGTCCACAAGGAATTGGCTGGTAAACAAAATCCCAGAAAGCACGTCACTAAGACACACACCACACGTCGACACCACCTCAAAGGACACAGTTCTGG